>DWFO01005345.1:0-10605 GCA_018246595.1 Mimoniades nurscia nurscia
ACAGGGACAGGGACAGGGACAGGGACAGGGACAGGGACAGGGACAGGGACAGGGACAGGGACAGGGACAGGGACAGGGACAGGGACAGGGACAGGGACAGGGACAGGGACAGGGACAGGGACAGGGACAGGGACAGGGACAGGAGAGTATAAAAATGTAAATCGTTTTCAGTATATGGGTAGCTATTTTCATGTCTATCGATGTGTCTTTTCCATGTATCTACCTGTTGGTCGAGATTGAGCAGTCATGTCTTAACTAACTTTGACTGGGATAGGTTTAGGAAAAAGAAAACAAAACTTGAATAGGCGGTACGGAGTTCGCCGGGTCAACTAGTGTACATATAAATAATGTATCGTAAAGCAGCTTTATAAAAAAAGGTATATACCAATTTGAATGCTGAATGAAATAAATACAAACAAGCGTAATATTGTATTTTATGTTGTAAATGAGGAGATTATTTTCCGCTTGATAATGTGCGCCTAGTGCTGGCCTAGACTTGACTGACTAGCTTGACTGAGCTGTTTGTGCAGTGGTTAGTAAACTTGACTGTTGCGCCGGGGGTCGTAGGTTCGATTCCCACCCAGAATAAATATTTGTGTGATGAGCACAAATATTTGTTCTGTGTCTGGGTATGAAAAAATATATATATCAATTTAAGTATATATTTATATTTATATGGATATGTAGTTTATCAGCCATCTGGGTACCCTACCACAAGTTCTCTTGACGCTTACTTCGGAATCAGATGGCCGTGTGTGGAGATGTCCCGGGATAAAAAATTGCACTGCCCATTAAAATTCCAGAGAATCATATTCCAGGAGATTGACAGCAGCGTCTACCTGTGCATAACAACATTTACCGGGTCACCAACCCGGACTGCCCCAAGCGTGTAACTATAGCAAAACCCCCTATATATTTCTATCCGACCCTTTTATCGTTCCACTGTTGGAAAATGAGTCTCCTTTCAGAATGAGAGGGTTAAGGACGTAGTCTGCCACGCTGGCCAAGTGCGAGTTGGTAGACTTCACACGCCTTAGATAACATTTTTTGAAAACTCTATAGTGAGACAGCCTCGTTGGTTGTGTTGGTTGCAAGTACGACTACCGATCGGAAGGTCCTGGGATCAATTCCCACAATTGCATTGCGTGTATGACTTCATGCTTTCCAAATAAGCCGGCTTTTGAAAAAGCTACAGTATCATTGAGTACATACATACACTGCGGAAAGTTATATAGTTAGACAGAGGAGTATACACGCTACACGAGGAGCTACACGGGATTAGATTCCCACGCTATCAACAGCTGAGACACCTCCAATTGCCTCATCCCGTTATTTAATATTATAATTTCTTTTTTTCTATTAACTTATGTCGTCTTAGAATTTATAGGCAATAAATTATTATTTTCTTTCTTCTTTCTGTCTATAATCTGTCGCTATATCCTATAGAGGCTTGGGCGGTGCTAGAGCCCCTTCAACGATGCCAGATCGACTGTCAATACGTCGAGGCGTTGAAAAGTATTTACAACGCAGAAACTATGTCAGTCCGATTGCGTGACTTCTGTCACGGTTCTCCTCGAATCACATTCAGCTGCAGCTAGGAATTAAACACACTCTTATTGGTATTTGTTGATGACTCTGCCTGGGGGCAAATGGGAAAGTCCAACTAAGAGAGAGAGAGAGAGAGGTTACACGAAGGATCCAACTTCGATGGGCAGCGTTCGGGAAACTACGAAGTATCTTCACGTCTAACATACCCCAGTGCCTTAAATCGAAAACATTCGAGCAATGTATGTTACAAGTGGTCACATACGGTGCCCAGACGTGGCCTCGTTCACAAATCACTCAATGAGCTATGGAGAGAGCTATGCTTGGTTTTTCTCTACGAAACAGAATCGGAAACGATGAAATCCGTAAAAGAACTAACATCTCGAACATAACTCTCGAAATTAGCAAGTTGAAGTGGCAATTGACAGGCCACGACCGACCGATTTGAACGAACGATAACCATTAGAAAAGGAAGGTCATAGAGTGGCAGTCGCATTTCTGTAAAAGGAGCGTAGGTCGCCTGCCTTCCAGGTGCTCTGACGACGTAAAGAGAACAGCTGGGCACTGCTGAATTCGAAAGGCCCAAACTGCGTATCTTCATAATATAATTATCGAAATAGTTTTTAAGCTTCTATTGTCCACCAGGTGATATGTCCCTTTAGCTGTTATCGGCTTAAGAGCTACTGCTGCGACGCCTTAACCTCCAGTACCAATCATCATTGCATTATTTTAAGGAACGCTCATTTACAGTCGCGTATTTTATAGCAATTAATTTATCAATGTCGTACTGAACTTTAATTCGCACGATTATCATATTGAATCGTGTTCATAGGCAAACATCACGAAAATGAATATTTTTATTTCAACAAATGTATCTATGTACGCAAACATAAATGAAAAAAATACTTTAAAATTATCGATATTTCCTCTCACTATTGTATAATAGGTAATATTTCCTTTCAGCTGTAATAGGCATAAGGAGTTCTGCGATGCCTGCATCTCCAGTACCGTTCACTGCAGATCATCCTTTCGTTTATGTATTACAATTTGTGAACACTCCAATTTTCAGCGGCATATTTACTGGCAATTAAGCGAGCAATTTTCTAGTTTATTTGACGTGAAGTCTCACAAACATCTCATTAAAACTTTTTCCAAGTCTATTGTCATTAACACCAAAGCTTTTACTTATTATACATATTTCATTAAATATATGTATATAAATATACATTAAATAATTGTTTTAAAATGTTCGTTGTTTTTCTCTATTGTAGAACAGATAATGTTTCCTTTCAGCTATTATAGGCGTAACAGCTACTGCAGTGCCGGCACCTCCAGTGCCGTTTATCGCCGATCATCCTTTCATTTATGAATTAATATTTCAAAGAATGCCCATTTTCAGTGGCGTATTTAATGGAAATTAATTTAATAATGTAACAGCAAATCTCACGTGAAGCCGAAGGAATCTTACATTAAAGCGCATTAAATACATACATGTGTGTACATATTCTATGGATTAACCAATTGTCATTAAATGTTCACTAATTAACTGATTTTTATTTTCTTATATGAAAATTCAATTGATAGACAATCTAAAATACATATAATGAACAATAAACACTCTTTATTATTCGATAACTTTAGAAAATGTGAATTGTTTTAATTTTAGCAGTAGACTTTTTTAATATGAATATTATGTAACTACGGTTGCAGGAGTAATATTCAGGTTAACACGGCGTTAATAAATAAAAATTATAACAAAACAAAAAACCGACTTCAAAAAGAAACAAATTAAAATTCACTAAAAAGTAAAAACATAATTTGTCAAAGTCAATCAAATTATTACGATGGTATAATGTAGGTACAATTATTGTTATTTTTGAAGTCGGTGTCAGGCAAGGAAATATTACAACTTTTATGCGAACCACATGTACATATATACATATATACAAACACGACCAACGAAGCAATCTAGATAGTCTAAAATACGCAAAAATACACCATTATCTGCTATGTCATGAAACCAACATACATATAATATGTTTGATCGTCCCGCCTCATTAACTTATACGCCGTGTATGTTGACATCATATTATAATATAATGAAACAATGATAATGAAAACACTATACAGTTTATATTTGGTAAAGTAAAAATTGTAACTTTAATAAACAGATGACGTTATTAAACAATTCTTTAAACAGATGCTCGTGATTACATTGCTGCTGTATACTTCGTATAGTCATAAACATAATGTTTCATCGGATCTGGAGTTTAGGAAGGTCTTTTTAAATGTTTGACTGCCTCGTTGGTCGTGTTGGTTGCAAGTGCCACTGCCGAACGGGAGGTCCTGGGTTCGATTCCCAGGTCGAGCACTACAAAATTTTCTAATTTAGATTTTATAGTAGTGGCTCGGAGTCTAGATAAGTGCCCGTTATTTGGCAATAGACTCACCACCTATTCCATCATGGGACTTAAAAGTAACTGGTGAAACGTGGGAGTGTTCTACACTCCTCTGCCTACCTCTTCGGGGATTACAGATTACATTACTTTTTTTAAATATTGTAATAATTATCGACTCTTTTTTATAATAATTTTGTTTTTCTGTCTATGTCTATCATGTTATGACTATGTTAAGAGAGAGCGAGAATGAACAATGTAGAATATTATTCAATCGAATTTCATTTGTATTTTTATTTAAATAATAATAGATCTGTTTAAACAAATAATGTTTCTATTTTAGTTTTCAATTTTATTCGCTTATTATTGTAAATACATGTTACGGGAAATAAGTAGCGTTAATTATAAGCCTTTTTTGGCATAAGCTAACATTTTTCGAGAGAAGATAGAAGCAAACAAACACAGAACAGTTTCAAATGTTCGCTGTCACTCGTAAACCATCGTTCTCGAATACGGTACTAATAAGACTGTTGGTCTAATTGTTGCTAATCAGAGTAGTTTAATAAATAAACCGCAACACCAAATATTGACCGCCGATCATGGGAAATAACTTTTTGGGTCAGAGTATAACATAAAGCTATGTAATAAATTTATTAGTTCTTACACAAGGAAAAGCGTCTGCTGCACATAGGTATCCGTTTACAAACAAAAATATAACTACATACATCTCTAGCTTGTTGTGGGAAATACTTAAGCATATTACATACATCACAGTATGTCAGCGAGACTGTGTATCGTAAATATTTACAGATGCCGTATAACTGACAGCCATTATATGGATGACAGCGGTTGCGCCACGCGGCGCGCGGGGAATTTACAAGCGCCGTGGGAATTGCTGGAAAATTTCCCGCACTTACCTACATATTTGATAGACACTCCATTTTATGTCCATGAACATATTCGTATATTGAATTTGCATTAGCTATTGCAGTGTTTTCGAAAGACCGCAAATTGTGTGCCCAGCGACAAGATGTACTAAAACATGTGATTAGCTGATTATGCTTTAATCAAATTAGTTAGTTGGTCTCGAGCTAAGGCTATCAATTGTTACCTAACAAATAGAAATAGTGATAAAATAGTAGATAAGTAGTTCATTGACAATTTATGAACATAGAAATATCGGGTGCGGGTTTCTTAACGCCACTTGGGAACATCTAGAGCTTGCTCGAGAGGTTAATAGGTGGCGACCTGGTTTAGTAGATCTAGGGCTTACCCAGTGACGTTAATAGGCGATACGGCTTTGCGGACAACCCTTTGATGAGAGAGAGACACAGACACACTGCCTACGAGGCAAATTGAGTGCTAGATAACTTACAAAGACTTACAATTGGTGTTCCATCAGAAAATAATGGCTGCGTCGTTTATCGTGTGGTTGCAAATCAAATCTTGGATACAAATCCCGGCTCCGGGCACTATTAGATTTTTCTAACTAGATTTTTTAGTCTACCTCGAAGTCTGGATATGTGCGAGGTTGTAAGTCTATAGCCTCGCTATGGCTGTAGACTCGCCACCTATTCTATAGTGAGAACTCTATAAGTAACTGGTGAAACGTGGGAGTGTACTACACTCCTCTGCCTACCTCTTCGGGGATTACAGGTGTGAATATTACGTACTTAATTTAAGGAGTGTATTCTATAATTTATAAACCATTTTGTTTTGTCACAATTTATATCCATTAGGTAAGGTATACACGGTGGGCCTGAAAAATGTGAGCATCATTTACCGTCCAGTTTGATGATTACAAACTTTTGAGTGCTGAAAGCTTTTAACTGTCAAAGTGTACGGTGGGTGACATAGTTTGAGAACATCTATACACGTATGGTATAGCTACGCGATGTAGCCGCTCGTAATGCAGATATTCCCCAAATGATGATTCACAATCATAACGCAGCCAAATTATAATGTACGCGGCGAGATAGGGAGCGAGCTACAGACGACTCGAGTGGCGCGTGTCGTTGTTCGAGTGGAGCACTTGAAACATCGATAGCTTCCCGTCTGTTGTATTCGATATTAGCTTGTATCGGCCCAGCGTATCGATCCGTAGGCTTCATTTTTGAACTGTATGTTTTTTTATTTCACCAGCAAGGAAAAGTTTATTTTGTTTTTATCAATTTGTAAAGGGTATCCACTAGGTCCTTGAGTTGTGTCAATAACGCAGACGCCACCTTAAGAGATTTTATCCTCCTTTATCGACGCTCTCTGTCCACTGTCCACTGTCTCTGTCCACTGTCTCTGTCCACTGTCTCTGTCCACTGTCTCTGTCCACTGTCTCTGTCCACTGTCTCTGTCAAGTTAGAAAAGCCAATAGTTTTATTTTGAATATCGTTAACTTTTTGTCAAAATGAAAACTTAATGCCAGAACTATAAACCAAGATCCCCGGTATCAGAGGCTGAATTTTGAGTCAAGCGGCTATCAATATTTTTCTACTCGTGCGAGCAGCGTTAATTCCAACACGCCAATAATATTATTAAATTTTTTGTAATATAATTAATATACGTGCACGTCGACCAAATAATTTTCCAGATAAAATTCTTCCATCAACCCTCTTAGATCATCAAGAATATTTCCCCGTGGAATTTTTTCACTATATGCCGTCGTGAACAACTACTAAGCAATAGTGTCGAGCAATTACCGCGCTCCATAAAATTCGAACCAGGTCACCTTCAGCGTCATGAATAGATAATCCCAGTCGTCTTCAAGCGCCGACCCCCTGGCGTTCCTAACACAACTTACATGTACTACTTATTCAATATTTATAACTACCGCTGTTTACTGGACACATTCTAGAACTATGGAGGCTAACGGTTATATAGGCAGGTAACTATATGTATTTTGTAAGTATTCGGTTATGCATTGGATGAGTCACAAACTTAAACATTTGATTTATGTCGTAAACGAGCAGACAGTACAACACAGGTGCCGCTGCCGCCTATGCACATCTGTAACTAGGACTCTTAATGTATCTTAAAATAGTTATTATAATTACACTTAACATAGCTAACTCAGTAAACTAGTTTGCCACGTTACTTCTCATGAAGCGAATGACAACAGTGCTCAGACCGAAACACAGATTGTTTTTAAATCAATTGTTTCGAGATTCATACCAATGTAGTGGAAGTACTAACCTTGGCAAATCATACGCATTAATTTCTAAACTACAGCAGCATTTTTATAATTTTTTGTTAAATTGGAACCTAACGATAATGAGACATAACTAAAGATTTCTATCTTCTAATGAGAGCCAAAGCTACGGTGTAAGAAAGATGTGTATACATTATAGTACCTACTGTACTAAGCGGTTTCGGTTGCTTTATGTTTTAAAATATGTAGCATTTATAAGACTTTTAAATTGATACATGGACTTAAGATGGATTCGGGTATTACAGGCGTGAAGTCACTTTTTTTTAAGAGTGATGTAAAGAGTTCCGTAACTTTAAGAAATATTTTAACAAAACCTTTTTGTAATAAAAATGTATGAGTGTGCGAAGAAAAAGAAAAACGAGTTGAGAATTAGAAAGTTAAAATGTTTTGCGAGAAAAAGTTTTCTATAAGGCATTCTGGTGACATCCAAAGATCATTATAAAACTTAGCGGACTCCATTTTTTATTTGAAAAGAGTAATAATCGAGTAGGCGACAGTTACGAGCGACCTGCACCGTTGGAATCTGCTGCGAAGCTCAAACGAGAGCATAATTATAGGACCTTCATTATCTGACATTTTGGTTAATACCGATCGTCAAATAGAATATTAGTTAGTGTTAAGTCATAATAGGACTGTACAATGTGACTGTCCCTAACATTAACCACTTATCTAGTTTAATTGTAATTTGTTTAGCTTCTTAGTTAGTACTAAAGTCGAATTACACTATACATTTTAAACAATGGTGTGTTGTGTGAAAGGAAATAGAAAGGGGAAAAAGGAAATAAACAAAATTATGTTTATTGCGTCGATTATTTCACAAGGCGAAGGTTATGTGGCAATATGTCAAGCTTCTTATGTTACGTAACCCGCCAGAAATTATTTAGATTGTAGACGTCTCTACATAAATAGACCAACGTACTCCGCAATATATAAAATGAAGCTGTCTCTACATCGATCTAGGCTTTGATGCAGTATTTTCGTTATTTTTTCGGAGCACAGTAGCGGAGCCGTTGGATGTTTGCGACCGGCTTTTATACTGATGAATATTTTGCATGAGTCATTTGACCGATATTCTCTTTGACATGTTACATTTTTCCTATTAACTTTTTTTTGTTTTAATTTTTTTTTATTTTACCTTTTAATATTTTGTGTATTGTCTAAGTAAAAACTAAATGATAAGTAACTAACAATACAATTAACTGAATTAAGGAGCCTTGGTTCATATCTTACCGTCCCTGTAGCTCGGTACCAGAATATGAGCTACGGCATCTCCTGCCTGTCATAAGAGGTGACTAAAAGGAGATCCGTCTAAGGTTCGACCACCAGGGCTCAAATGACCGAGGACGAGATGTAAAGATGCCAATAAGCCCAGCAGTGGATTTACAAAGACGGACGGGCGGATCCGTGTAAACAATAATGTGGATACGCACTTAAAATGTTTATTATGTTAATTGCGTGCATTTAAAATAACTTTTAACATCCTGCAATAAAAGCAACACAGTACGTTTAAGAAAAAACATCAATTTTTATTATACCGTACATGAAAACAATTAATTGTAACTTTTATGAGGCGATAAATAGTCTACGACGTAGCGGCCGCGTAGCGCTACGACGTAGACGGTCCTGCCAACAGATTCGCGATATAGCCTCCGTACGTATCGACGAGGCGAGAATCAAATTTACTTCTGTTCAACACTTGAGAAAATGGCAATTTTATTTTTATGTTTTGCAACGTCTTTACGGCCCATTTCATACCCATCTTGTTAAGTTCTCATCATGTCTTATATTTCATATTTTTATATGGTTATTATTACATTAGCACACTAGAACTTTCACTGGGTGAACACTGAGTACTAATATTCTCTATCCTTCAACACCTACCTTGTCTTTGCGTACGCCGGACTCACAGGCGTACTTTTGTTTGTTATGCTTTAAATACATACATATGTATGTACCTACTTATAATTTTTGATAAGTTCAATGTAGTGGAAAATAACTTTGGTAAAATGACAATTTATTAACAGAATTTGATATAGTGTCATGTTCAGTTCTAAGAAGGGCGTTATGCGAGTCTTTCGCGTCACCGTCATTAGTAAATTGATATGAAATATGTATATCACCTTACGTCGCCAGAAATAAAAGGAAAAACTAACAATTATCTAACGAGACACGAACGTCGCGTATATTCACTGAACAAATAGAACACGTTCTCTAAAAGCCATATCGTGTTGACCTTTAATGGCTCTGTAATGGCGTCGCCGCCCGCCCTCGTCTGGAGCGAACCGTCGCCTTCATCCATCATTGATAAAGCATTCCGGAAACCGATGAGATCTCCATTTGATAGTATTTTCATGATCGTAACGAAATTTTAATGTTATTTTTTTATATGTATGTGTACGTTGAAGCTCATTGACAAGTTTCATACTAAATGAAATCAAATAAATTGTCGTTTATTGTGTAATTCAGGTAAAAGATGTTATAATATATTACGTACAATTTGCTTCCTCTGTATTCCAGCCGCGACTGTTAGGTATTGAATTAAAAAAAATGAAAAATATTATGAAGTTATTGAAATATCAAGAAAAATATATATTAAAATGTTTATGGAAACCTTCGATGACAATCTTGTATTATTAAGTAAATATAGGTACTTAGCTTGTTGAACTGTCACTATGTACACGGTGAAATACAAGTTTTGTATAAGCAGATGTCCAGCTACCCTCAAGAGCTATAGTTCTGCCATTCTGTTCCCTGCTTGTATGCTACCTCGGTACTACAAAGAGCGCATATTACGTCACTTACTCTGTATATTATAATTCTTATTCACAGTTTCCTGCTATATGTTTGTGTTTACCTTCGCCGTGCTTACGTAAGGCTATGAATTTCATCAAGTCATCTTTCACAGCTGATTTCAGCACCTTTGCCTATATTTAGATTGTAATTCAACAAATTTATGAAGGTGTGGTTAAATATAGACGAGCATGCAGTCCACCTGATGGTAAGTGGCTACTGCCGTCCATGGACATTAGTAGTCAACCCCAGATAAGATTATATTCCTATCTGAGGTCGACCACAGATGCGCCGCTACCCCTGAGGAGTAAGGTGAAATGCCTCGAAAAAGTATGTCTCCCTTACTCCCTTCAAACCAGAACACAGCAGCGCTTAACACTGCTGACAGGCAGAAATAGGTGTGGCGGTGGTGCCGCCGGAGTCGAACCACACAGGGTCCTACCACCTTTCAAGTATTTTTACTTCAGTTCATCTACTGGTTCCGGTACTGTTATCTATACTTGTTAATTACTAACTGTGGAGTTATTGCGCTATTGCCTATCGAGTGCTCGGTTCAAATCCGGAGTAGTAGTGGCTCGGAGTGTGGATGTGTGCTCGGTGTATGGCAATAGGCTCACCACCTATTCCATAGTGGGACGGAAGCGTAACTAGTGAAACGAGGAAGTGTTCTTT
>DWFO01005346.1:0-10605 GCA_018246595.1 Mimoniades nurscia nurscia
AGATATTTGGCACTCTGTGCTCTCTGCCTACCCCGCAAGGGACCTGGCGTGAAGATATGTATGTATGTATGTATGTACAATATATCCGTTATAAACAAACATATTGGAACTTTTCTTCTACTATGTTAGAGTTACTTTACGTTCAGTGCCAATCACATCACACTTTTGCAGTTGCAATAGTTGGCAAATAATTTCACGACAAATCACTGAGACACGCATACTGCAGTTAGTGCACTTGAATTTAATATCAATATACATATTTTAAACTTTCAAAAGTAATAGGTACATCAACTTGTCTCTAGCCAAAGTCGAAGTCAGCCACATCAACTGCAGTTCTGGTTGTACGAGTACGACATTATAAGCACATTGCAAGTGGAGTGAGTTGCAATAAATAATGAATGTTTATTGTTAATATTATATTGAAATGCAGACCAGCGACGGATCCCGTGTCGACCTCTCAGTCTCGCCTCACTGAACCCTCTAACGAGATCGATCCCGACACACTTCGCTCGCTAGAAATCTCGATCTGTACAGACACTGCGTTGACTATGAGGTTGATGACATTTTAAAAATCATTATCTTATTGATATATTCTCCAGTCGCTTTGACGGCGATCGATTTTTTTTATATTTTAAAGTTAAAATAAAAACCTGCCTCGTTAGTCGTGTTGGTAGCAAGCGCGACTGCCGATCGAGAAGTGTTAGGTTCAAATCTCGGGTTGGGTACTATTAAATTTTCTAAATTAAACTTACACCATTTACTATTACATTACATCATGGAATAGGCGGTGAGCCTATTGCCATACATCGGACGCAAAGCCCGTCTCCGAACCACTAAAAGGAATTACAAGTTAGAAAACTCAATAGTATCCAACACGGAGATCTAACCCGGACCTCTCTAACGGTAGTTGCTCTTGCAACCACTTGACAAACGAAGCAGTCAAAATGATACTAAGTAGATAGTTTTTGAAATCGTCAAATCGAGATTCATTGTCGTATAAAATCTTAATACAGAGAAATGCGTTAATCATCCACCGTTATGAGATATAGGTAATCTCCGTTACATAATTATAAAAATATTTGATTCGTTCGGTATTATGAAGATTACAAACAAATCAGTACATTATTTGCTAAAGCACGCACGACACCGTCATTTCCATTTCCTTTATATTACCTAACACCACGGTTAATGATGTTGTAATCGTAGAAAGTCAATGTTGTTTATTATAACATACAAATCCGGTCGGCATGCCCGCGGGTGGCAAGTGGCTAACTGTGGCCTGAAACATTCCAACCCACAGCGGACAGCCATTCCCAACAGTGGAATAATAAAAGGATTTGTTAATCATCACAACACAAGTTCGTGATTTTAATACGATATTATGCAATATTTATGTATTTGATGACTTTCTACGATCATTAGTTGTCATGGTTTCCCGTCTAGACGGTTTCAGATTCGACACATTATGGGACAGAAATTTGATCGTCTCGATGTCCATGTTTATTTTTTCGTCATACAAAAATGTAGTAATAATTATGAGACAGGAAATAATGAACGCTCTACCAAACAGGTAAACTTAACGACATAAGGAGCTACAGTAATTACATTTTTACTGTCCTATGAAAAAACTGAAAGAAAACCCTACGGGAGCAAAACGTGTGAATCTTTCAATATAATATTCCCTGAGTTGTGTATTCATAATCAGCCATCACAGGGGCTATGCCCACAGTCCCCACGCTGGGCACGCGAGTTTTGTATTGCGTTCTGACTTTTACAGCTGTCATCATCATTATTGCCGTCATCACCAGCATCAACAAGTTCGTGATCGTTCCATTGTTGATCACAAAAATTCTTTGGGCCGGAATTAATCTGATATGCTGGTATACCCAATTGCAATTTAACTCCAGCTTAAGTTACAGCTAATGTAGTTTTAAATAATTATATACGTATGTATATATGTATATTGAACTACAAATCATTTGTTATTCCTGTAACAATAGCACAGCCCGTCTCATTAGCGTTGGTCTTGTGACCTAGTATAACGGATGTATTGTATCACACAGCGCGAATAAACGAGATTACATTATTATTTCATAATTAAGCTAAAGTTATTTTGCAATGACCCGTTTTATTCATTTAGTATTAAAAAATGTATTTCCGCAATACGACGAGTATGATTAAGTATTATTACTAACGCCTGATATAATTAACTATTACGAGTTTAGTCAATTTATATTTCTTTGTTGATGATGACGTCAATTTAAGTAATATTTTTTTAAACTTTAATGTAAGTTAGTTTTTGGTTGTCCTACTATATTTTTTGATTGTTATTTACTTACTATTGCTATCAAACGTCCAATTATATAAATATTGTTGTAAAACAATACAGTATACTTATAGCATACTTGTGATATTTATACTAAAATTCAACGTTGAACATGGGTCTGTGAAAACAATGCGAAGGGTTAAGATCATAGTATGTATTGCTTTATGAATAAAACCGGTTTAGCTTGATATTTTCTCTCTCAGCGCTTACGTGGTGTTGGTCTAACAGCATCTTACAATTCGTTTTAATACTATGTTTTACAACTAAAATATTATTTTCATATGCGAGTCTGCAATTTTGTTGTTCATCCAATTATAGTAGTTGGTCATTAAGGATACGTAGTTTTTTTTATAAAAAAGTATATTACCGAAATTTGATATTACATTACTTATGTATACATTACAAGCATTACAAATTTTTGAAAAAAATATTGTTTCACTTGGAATTTTGATTTTATAGTTTTATATGTAGATTTGTATGTTTTGTATGCAGAATATAAAATTCAACTTGTATGTAATAAATGGATGTAGCTTAGTTACTTTAGTACCTACTTTTAGGCAGAGCGTAGATAGAGGGCAACGATTCACAAATGCTCATCTTATATATCTGCACACCAGTAAAGAACGCTCCTATGGTTGACCAGTTACCAGTTTCATTGATTCAGTAATACCTTCACGCCAGGTCCTTTACGGGGTATCCTTATCCTTGCATACCTGCCGCGCTTCTTCATTATTACCAGTTTATACCAGTTTCATAGTAACATGTTACATTATAAAATAGTCACATGTAGTCAGTTGTTTGTTTTTGAATTACGAGTTCCTTTCGCGGACTGTATGGTACACGTGCAAACAAGCCATGTGTGATGAGAAGAGGAACTGGCTTTCTCCACCCAACATAGACATGTTTACTTTACCTCGGTGCGTTGGCCTATTGTCCCTTGTTAGCCAACTTTTTCTCTTAACCTATAGTGTGTTGAAATGATGATTTGGTGGTAACTAATAATTTTCCTACTTTAAATTCCAATAACATGACCCTTAGAGCAGAAGATATGGATTGTAAGCGAACAGTACAAAATTAGTGGTAAGAGAACTTTTATGTAAATATATTAAAGATTCTTGTGCCAGGTGCTGGTAGATTTTTCTAAATAGACTTCTCGGAGTCTGGATTTATCCCCGGAGTAACGCAATAGACTCACGACCTATTCCATAGTGTACATAAACGTAACGGGCAAAACGTCGGAGTATACTACACTCCTCTGCTTACCTCTTCGGGGATTACAAGCGTGTTTCATATTAAAGGTTAAATATCCAGATTCCAGGGGTAAATTGCGTATTTAACAAAGATATGTTTTTTATATAGCGTGCTCTGCTATCAGAGCGGAATTTACCATGAATGTACAGCGTGTTATAAATGTTATTTTAAACCGACGCGACGTGTATATTGAAACTTATAAAATAATTTTCTTATTAGACGAGTTGTACAAATATTTATTCAATTGTTCCAATAAAATACTGCGTTTCATACCATTAATATGTCGCATCGCTGTAGCATGAAACACTTTTTGTAATGGTCTCGAGCAAAAAGCAGACATGAAGCACACGAGTAATTACCACTCAGACATAAAACGCAAGTACCGTTAAATGTCTCAATCTATGTAACACGGTGTTATATAAGCGAGTCTTTTGCAAAATATTCTCCGATTCGAACTTTGACACTCAACAGTTTCAAAAGATGTCGTTGTTATTGCTAATGCTCAAATATGAATGTTAAAACATTTCATGAGCTTCAATTGCTTGTTGTTGTAAAACGTTTTAAATGACGATGCAAATGATGTAAATGCTCTTTTTTATTATGTAATCCGTTTCAGGTCATAAATCCCAATTTGGATCTGACATTTGTGTGATATAACGAGGTGCTTTGTTATGTAGTGAATTAGATGATTCCCGCGCTTTGTGATGTTATTGGCGCGCGAGTTATTATTGCGATAAGTTATTCTATTGTAAATGTGATTTAACTACTTCTTGCCTGCGGCTTAGCGTTGGCTCCTATTGTAATGAGACATTCTGCCCCTTAAAAACCATCTGAGGTTGTTCTTTAAATTAGCTTTTTGTATTGTAGCGTGTTGAACGAAGATATACAGATAAAAAGAGGAAAAGGAAAACAGATAAAAAATATTCTCTTAGTAGTCGGCATCATTATAATCGTACCTTAAACCGTGACACAGCCTCATCACAGTTGCCCCCGTGTCACTTCCGAGGAGGCATACGTGCGTCCAACTTGGCGTCGAAGTTTGACGTATAGCGTGTGTTTCATATAAATAAAACGCGTAGTCATTGACAGCGTACGAGAGAACGTGATGTGGGACATACGTACAATGACAGCCGTGCATGTGCTTATGTGAATAGAAAGCGCGGGAATACGAAAATGAAAAGACGCGTTCAGCTATAAGGATGTACCTACTAAAACTTAAAAACACAGACAGTTTTAGTAAAAACCCACAATTTGAATTAAAAGGAGACAGTTTCAATTAAAAAAGATAATTTTAATAAAACAATTTTTATTTTAAATAGGACAATTTTAATTTTTTTTTTAATATTTAATTAAGAAAAGACAATTTTAATTATAATTTTTTTTTTATTAAAAAAGACAGTTTAATAGAAAAGTCAACTTTAATTAAAAAATTATTTTAATTACAAAAATTCAATTTTAATTAAGTAACCGTCATCTAAAATGTGATTTATATGTATCTATTTACTTATATAAAATATATACGTAGTATATGCATAATATTCTCCAATCGTTTTCAATATGTTCTTTCGACTTTCCAAAAGTGCTAGATAGGAAGCGTACTGTGCCATACTAAGGGCGAACCCTCCTTTGTGCTTAGTGTTGATGCAATTAGGAGTTTCTTTCGCCGCTTCATCTCCATAGCGAGGTATCTTCCGAAGCGGTTGTAGAATCATTTTGACGCACAAAAAGTGTTCTTATGAACCAATTTTGAATAAATGAGATTTGAATTTGAATTTGAATTTACAAGTTGTATCTACTAGGATTATTTGTATTTTTTTAACGTTTTTATAATACATATTTTCAAATCTATGTGATACACTAGAATAAACTGTTATTCCTCTCTTGGAATGACGCATACACGAAAGACTGTGAGATTTGATAATGTTAAAATTTATGTAGATAACAGTGCAGTAATTTAATATCGATGTATAAATTATGTTACAAATACAAAATTAAATTAAATTACTAGTTAGGACAATGTCATACACTTTATTGTCTATGGTCAAACAACAGCACAGAGTAGAGATCTATACAACTATTATCTGCTCTTTGTCATAAGAAACTAAATACGTTCAAAGGTAATATTAAATGATATACGATTGAATTTCTATAGCCTGGATCATTAGTTAAATCGCTAAGTGTAATAGACTACAGTACTCAAACAGTTACAGATTATAAAGCAATAAACAGTGAATTTACGAGCGGAAGTTGCGCAATTATAATCTGACGTACTAGGACAGCATAAACTTGTCAAACGAGCAGCGTGTTTCATTCATTCAGCGCACACGAGCCGCGAATAGAAAGCCCGTGAAAACGCCGAAGCCAGGCGCGGATTAAATTTGGTTAAACAGCGAACGAAAGTGCTCGCCGCGTGTATCAGCGGCGTTTAACGACCCATTGGTGTAGTGTAGCATTGACATTACCCGCGACTCGTTAGCCCGCTAGATTCCTTTCAATTCCCTTTCCATTTTGTATGGAATTCCTTACAAATGTTTTGTATTCACGTTGAACTTTTGAATTGTAAAGTTCTCGGTTATCTTTATTAATATCTTTCTGTGTAAGTCGCGAATATTATGTGTATGATTTTCTTGAAAATGCTGATGTTTATTTTTTCATGAATACTAAAAACCAACCAACCCAACTTCACTAAAAACGGTTAATTCACGCCTGTTGTCCCCGAAGAGGTGGGCAGAGTAGTATAATTAGAAATGTTACCAGTTAAAGTTACGTCCCACAATGGAATAAGGAGTGAGCCTATTGCCATACGCCGTGCACGAATCCAGACAACGAAACAATACTAGAAATTTCTGGTACAAAATCTAAGTTACAAAATATCCAGTAGTGTCAGAACTGAGATTTCAACCCGGGACCTCTCGGGTGCACTAGCAATCACTCGATCAATGAGGTAATTAAACTGTTTATTATTTATGTATGTATATTTTTCATTACACTTACTACACTTAGGTCTATTGATTATTAAAAAGCTCACGCTACAATGAATCTTTTGCTGAATCTTTGCTAGAAAATATAAATTTATATCAATTAAAAATGAAAATTAACATTACAACTAAACTAATAAATAATTTTATTTAACAACTTTTAATATCTAGAACAACACTAATAGACCTGGTCTCACAGTCTTATGCAGGTTCGGCAGCAGATATTTAATCGCAGCAATGGACACATGTGGCTACTGCCTGCTCTCTTCATTTAAAATCGAATTAAATTTACTCTCATATATATCCGTAAAACTAAACAGAACACGGTGCCGTTAGATAGAAATGAAAATACATGCGCCTATCCAATTTCCATTCGGATTCCAAGCAATTTTATTAATTCCAACACATTTCACACACGTATATCACTTTAGTCAATTAGAATTATAGATTAGTTACTCTGTACATACATATGTATATATACTAGTGATGTAACACACCTAATTATGTCTGTAATAAGGTGTCACAAATACTGATTTATCAATGCAGTATCTCTGTAATCTAACAAGTTATATTAATATATACGAATTATAGCTTGTATTATATAATTATTGATAAGAAAACGACAGTCATTCTGTATGTCATTATTTTTTAATGTCACGCTAATAAACGAGTGTCGCGGATACTCAAAGACATGCGAGTAGGTACCTACATCCGTTTTACGCGGATATTAATTCTTTCATTATCGACGGGCGATAGCAATGGTGACATATTTTCCGTCTTATTTTAATCGCTTTAATGCATTAATGGCATTAATAAGCCGTTGCTGCTCCTTTATTGCTTATTGGACAGTCTTATCAGAGTGGTCGGGGTATTCTAAGTGGTGTATACGTTGATAGTTTTAGAGTTGCACTCGTCTTGGCAAGTATGTAGTATATCATATGTTTTTTTCAATGCTTCCACCTGAGATGTTTGAAAATATTTTCTTTAGATATTCTCACAGAAAAGCAGAAAATAATGGTATTTTTTTTATGATATTGAATGGTCAAGCCAGACGACGCGTCTCCACATATCAACATCCATGAGCATTCACCGTGAAGTCCACTTGTTTATGGACATCTCATATCGTGATACAAACGCATGTGAAGCATGGACCGAACGCTAGTGCACATTGCGTGACACCCGACGACAAGCGTCTGGCCGGCGGGTTACGTTATATCGTCAGTGGGCCCACACATAATTGGTCACCTTCTGTCTGATCAAAGTGAAAAGTACTTTTGACAGGCGAGTATTGATATTGGCGAGATACGACCACTGGTACTTTCTCTAGTCTACTGGGATATAAGAAAACACAATTTGTTAAATAACTGGTGAAACCCGGGAGTGCACTACGCTCCTCTGTCTAACTTTTCGGAGATTACAGATGTGCATTTTAGCAACGGCCTCAGGAATAATTCGTTCCATTCAGATTCCATATACGTATCCGTTGTAAACGTAACATTATGTTAAGTACTTATACTATTTCTATCTGTTTTGAACATATTGTATAAGGCGATTTCCCATACCATAGATGCATCGCGTGGGTCAAAAAAGTTTGCAAATTGTATTACGTACGTTTTTATATTAAACATTAAAAGCAGATAATCGCGTGTTTTAATACAAGAAATCTCTATACGATACGTAAAACGAATGTTCAATATAATTAACAGTATATGATTATAAATGTAATTAGTTAATAATATTGGTAAGATTTTCAATTTCCGTTCTGTGTGTATAATGATGACTATTTATTGATATCAACATATTGTTTTCGCAAATATGTACTAACATCCTGTATAATTGCAGATCAACAACGGATACTAAAATCGCGTGCGCTCACGTTTGCGCGTGACCACAGTACCAACATGAGCTTTTCCTAATGAAATAGCTGGAGAACAGTTTATTATTTATCTAGAACTAATAATATATACCTATCTCTTTCCAGCGTATCAATATATCAATGTAAAATATTTATTATTAAATAAATAAAATCATTAAATATATTTATTATTATTAAATGTAATATATTTATTATTAACATTTAATATATTTATTAAAAATAAATTGAAAATTGAAGTTTTTTAAGGTCAGTGACAAATGGTTTGCAGCTGTATTGTTTCTTTTAAGGAGTTAGTTGAGAATTCCAGATCTGTTTGCATACATGCACGTATGAATGAGTTTGCATAATATATGATTCTTTTCTATTCAGTAACAACAAAAATCAATTGCGAAACTACTGATTTTTCGCTGTTGTTTCCAAGATAAAATCGACTAGAAGATACACTTATAACAATTACAAAGATTTTACAATGTTTTATGTAATTTAAATCTAAAATCGTAAAATATTTCACGGCCGAATAAACGAAAAATTATAGCTGTACCTATATACATATGTTGTATATTAACTTGATAAATGATTAAGAAATAGATTAAAGAAGATACAATTAGACCAGAAAGTTTATTAATAATCTGTGACTCAAATTTACGATTCGTGACTGTGTGCCTTTTTGTTAAATCTTTACAAAAAAAAATACACACACGTTACCAAAAGTCAAAGTCAAATATACACGATTTTAGTAGTTTTTTTGTTGTCGCTACATAAGTAACTGGCCATCACGGCAAATTAATGAACAAGCAGAAAGGTCAAACGAGGCATCATAAAAAAGAAATAATCTTACAAAAGACAATCTTTATACTGGTAAATACATAGACGAACCTTGCTTTATTAGGAGTATTTTAAGTTCTTTACGCAGACGTCATTTGCAACCGGAAATAATTAGCAATTGTAAATTTGATTATTGATTCGTGTCAAATTAAAGATAATGAAGAGAAAAATATTTTTAATTCATACATGAATGCAATTTTAAATTACTTAATTGTAATATTATAATATTAAAATGTATCTTTCCAACAAGATTCCTCCAACGTCTCCCTTAGTACGTCTTGTCTGTAATAAAATCGATGAACAAAACATAAATATCGTCTCTAATTAAACCTCGTAGCGATAAAAAGCGGTCCTTATACATGTTGTTCGTTCGCTTGTAGAATGTTCGTAAACAAACCACAAACCACGAATCATTCGCTTAGACAGACGTTCCCGGCGTTTCTTCGTTTTATTATTTCTTATTCATCTATCAGCTATAAATAAAACAGATGTACGTAACTTTAGTTGACATTTTAAGTAATTTAATTTTTTTTTTCATTATGTAACGTTGTATAACATTTAGTTTATTAGTAAATAATTTCTTTTTGATATTTATCTTATTTCTAATAATAGTGGGACTTAAAAGTAACTGGTGAAACGTGGGAATGTGTTACATTCCTCTGCCTACCTCTTCGGGGGTTACAGGGAAGTTACTTTTTTTTTTATTTTTTTTTTAATAAGATATTCCAAATAAGTAGGTCACTGTTATCGTATTAAATATTCAGTTGTTATTTGTAGTTGTTAGTTGTATTCTAAAATTCAACACGAGATGGAATACGATTTGCATCTGTGATTTTCTGGTAGTGGCTCGGAGTCTTGATATGTGGCCGGTGTATTCCAATAGATTCACCACCTAATCCATAGTGGTATGTTAACATAGCTGAAGAAACGTGGTAGTGTAATTACTAAACTTCTCTGCCTGGATTACAGGCGTAACGTTACGTTTACGTATAATATAACCGGTTATATATATTTTAAAATCCATTCACTTAGTTGCGTCAAACTGTCATTTAATTAAAGTTTTCATTACAACTATATTGACGCCAGTATTCTAATTTCTTTGCGTAAGAACTCGATTTAGTGTAGAGAAAATATTTGCCTATAAATGTGAATGTCGTTAAAGTGTTACAATATAGAGTTAGGACAAATATGAAAGAAAAGTAATAGGAATATTAATTTGATTTTGCTCCTATAACATAATTCAATAATAATTGACTCTGATTCTGATAATGTGACGTAACTTCACGCCTGTAATCCCCGAAGGGGTAGGCAGAGGAATGCAGAACACTCCCACGTTTCACCGGTTACGT
>DWFO01005347.1:0-10605 GCA_018246595.1 Mimoniades nurscia nurscia
ATCCTGGGTTCAAATCTCGGGTCGGGCACTATTGGATTTTTCTAAGTTAGTTTAGTTTCTAGTAGTGACACGGAGTCTCGATATACATATGTGCCCGGTGTATGGCAATAGACTCACCAACTATTCCATAGTGGGACGTAAACGTAACTGGTGAAACGTGAGAGTGTACAATACTCCTTCGCCTGCATGCTCGGGGTTTATGGGCGTGATATAACGTATAATGGATACTTATACATAGCAATGTTGATAGCTTTTAGCCATAATACCCTTTTTATATATTAGACAAGTACAGAAGTCAAATACTTGTCGCCGCGGAATATGAGGTTACTCTATTGCCACATATAAAGGGCACAAATCCAGAGTTTAGTAATGAAATACGGTATACAAATACTCACAACTTTTAACTTGGAGCGCAGCACGCCCAGCTTCCCGAAGCGCACGTGGAACGGCGAGCAGGTGAAGCTGCCGTCGGGCTGCTCGACCACCACCACGTCGATGGCGCCAGTGAGGGTCGCGCCGTTTATCTCGTTGTAGAACTCGCGAAAGTTCGCTATGAACTTACCGATATAGTTCATAGAATACATGGTTACTAGTCTTTTTTTAATTGCCACTTAGATACACGAATCACTCAGCAACGAGTTCAAATAAACACGGTGAAGTACACTCAGGGACTGGAACTGGAGTCGCAAACTACCCCATGTTGTACCTCGCGCGATATTAAACATGCAACATGCGAATCTGAAACAAAAAAAACAACATACATTAAGAAGAACACATGACTATATTATATACGTGACTGCATCACTGGTCCAGTGGTTGCGTGCGCGAATGCCGTACAAGAGATCCCGTGTTCGAATCCCGGATCAATTGCTACAGGATTACTGTAATTTCTAGTTAAAATCTCTAGCAGTGATTCACAGCCCGGATACGCATAATGGACCGTAAACATCACTGGTGAAACATGTGCCTACTGCACGCCCCTGGCCACTTTTCCGGAGATTATAGTGATGTTACGTTTAAGTACCTTACCATGTATGTAAGTATTGGAAGTCGCGGGTAACATTCTTATCAGTTGCATTATTTTATTTTTTACGATAAACAAAATGAATCGGATAAGAAAAGCAGCTTTCGAAATTGTTAACATCAGATAAAAATATTACATCTAGATATTGAGCAATTAACAGCTGTTTTTATTCTCCTACGAAAATCGGCATTTACATGATTGATCAATACACCAGTATTTTAAGGAAAAACTTAACTTTTTGAGTTGGGTGACGCAGGCAGTTACCGGAATCACCGCCATATTGCTGGAAAACCCGACAACCGACAGGGACGGAATGGCACCGAGTGGTGGCCACGTCTCCATTAAAGGAGGGCAGGTACTAGACTACCGGGTGGTAGGACGACCTGAACACCAGCAGGCGATCTGGCGTGGGTTAGGCCTTTATTCAGCAGTAGACCTCCAAAGAACGATTAGTGGATGAACGGGATATGTATATTATATGTACATGTTTATTACACATACATACATATCCACACGCCAAGTCCCACACGGGGTAGACAGAGGACACCAATTACAAACCTGATGCACTTCTATATTCATCACTCTCTTCATAAATGCACACCGGTTTCGCGGCCTCCCTCGGCACCTGCGTCGATCTACATTCGCATCGTATATCTGCTTCGTCTTTCATCAGCCATGTTTATTTAAAACATAAAGACGGGCGAAGTCGAGGCGGGCCGCGAGTATCTCATATTGCACATTCAATACGATTTCAGTTTCCGTGTACGATTGATTATAAGCATGGGAGCTATGGGCGACCAGATATCAATTTAATTGGCGGGTCGACGAACGTTCAGGAGCAGGATGCCATGGCGTAATACTGTTGCACGATATAGCGGGCGGAGATAACTAAATATAATCATTGCGAGCAATAACAGGCCGTACGGGGCAATAATAATAAATTAACCTATGTCGAGAAACTAGCGTTGAACGTGTTGCGCCTAAGTTGAGACTGAGGTTGCAATTGAACACCTGTGTAACGGACGCACCGTCAGTGCAAAAATACATAATAACGCGCTCATAATATAGACGTGAGAACGAGGCTTTGTGCTAAAGAAATTATTTGTGTAGAACTGATAAAGAGTACGCTACTACAGTCCAGAGATGTAGATTGGTGGATGAAATTGACAAAACATATAATATACAATGTGAAATCTCGATGGAAGCATATGCCGAGGGTAGCCAAGATTCGCCTATCTTGACCAAAAAAGCCGAATTTCCAAAATAGGCGTGCATGAATGAAGAGATTGATGAGAACAGTACAAGCACCTCAGGTTTGTAAGGCCAGAGATAATTAGCACTCGGTTTCCTCTGCTTACCCCGCAAGGGAACGGGCGCGATAATACAAAGGAGTGATACATGAATGAATAGTACTTGACCGGAAGTGCATATTAATAAATCCTCTTCAAGACCAACAATGTGCCAAGAGTCTCTATAAAAACTTACACTACTCGTAACTACACTACCTGCCACTAAGAGTTAAAATCCTACAGTTCTGTTGGTAGACGGTGGCATATGTTTATGAGGGGCAGCCGCCGTAGCAGGAACTGCTGCCTACTCGTTTACGACTCTCATCTCTTTAAAAAAACCATTAATATTAGTAATTGTCTTTTAATTGTACCACATTTAATTGGGAATTTAGTAATTTAATTTAATCAGGACGGTATAGCTATTGATATATTCACAAAGACCTAAGCATATAAGAGACAGGAAATAATGCTTGATACATACGTATAAAACAAAGTTACTACACGTACGTATATATTTTTTTGGTTTGTAATATAGGTGTAGTTTAGATTTAATATAAAGTGTATGAATTATTTCGTACTGTACATAAACATAATTATTTCTTTCCTTCATCTAACACTGCAATACGCCGCTTTAGTTTCGTAGACAACAAAGAGACTATAATAATATAATATAAAACAAAATGAAAGTATAATTGTAACGGATAGGGACAGTCCCGTGTAAGATTACCGTATCATATCGGAGGTGGTGGGCCTGCGCGGGCACACGTGTCCGGAGCATGCGCGCCCGGCGGGGACTCTGCCCCCGAGCGTGACAAGACGTATTAGCAATGACTAATCCGCGAAAATAGTGCTTCCACAAATCTCCTATACTAGTTACATATATGTACATATTATATAACAAACGTGTCACTTTATTTACACTTTTATGATCCGCCGATCCAATTGTTAACAGCCTAGCAGCTGCAACGGAGGTCTCGGAGTCAATTCCCACTTGCGTCTAATATTATGTGAGATCAGCGGAAATGACTGTTCTGCGACTCTAAGTATAGTAGTAGTTTAATTTTTTTTATATATAGATACGTAGTTTTATTACCCATTTGGCTACTTTAACACAGGATCTGCCTGGTTTTTAATCGCCCGGCTATGTGTGGAGACCTCAAAAAAGAATACAAAAGTCAGAGACATTATAATATCACGCATACATCACTTTTCAGGCACGCACCGCGGTTTCAGACAATTCAGACTGCCCCCGTCGTCGGCCAGTATAGGAGTTATTTGGTCAAGATTGGACACAATACATTTATCAACAAAACGATACAAAAATGTATTAACACTCATAGCGTGCATTGGGTATTATACCCAATAGTTTAATGACCGGGCAAACAAATTTGACGCATTATCTATTAAATTGCAAATTGTCGTGCTAAATTCTATATTACTACAGGTTAATTTAATATTGTCGTAGAGTAACGAAACTGAAGGAAGCACGTTAGTTCTGTAGAGATAGAGATATCTTGTACTTGGAGCTCTATGTTTACCCCGTAAGAGGTCTCTTGT
This sequence comes from Mimoniades nurscia nurscia, assembly GCA_018246595.1. NCBI lineage: Eukaryota > Metazoa > Arthropoda > Insecta > Lepidoptera > Hesperiidae > Mimoniades > Mimoniades nurscia. The sequence goes on from DWFO01005347.1 coordinate 3,871, forward strand.
TACAATAATAATAATATCATAGTTAAATGTTTAAAAAAAATTACATCACGCCTGTAATCTCCAAAGAGGCAGGCAAAGGAGTGTAGGACACTCGCACGTTTCACCAGCAACTAATCCCACAAACACAGTTACATTTTGCCTCGTACTATGTACATATAATAGCCTTCACCAATCGTTATTAATTAATACCTACCGTATAAGAATCGATGTCAACTTAAATAATGCTCTACTTTCATTATAATCAAACGAAATTTAACAATGTATAAGATGTATTTATAATAAAACCAGTTTCGTAACCTCCATTCACAACACATATACATATATCATATCTTTAACAAAGGTAAACATATGTATATTAATACATATATGATAACAATAATGATTGCGTCGACTAACTTTTTTATATGACCTCATACCTAGATAATGCATTTGTACAAAGTACATGCAGTAAATTATAAATGTTACACCATAACACCAGGTCTCTTAGGTGGTAGGTAGAAATAACCTACCCAAATATATATATATATCCTAAATTATTTCTTGTTTGACATTTAAAATTCTATAAAGATATAATTACGTAACACGTAGCAAAAAAACATAACATAACACCTGTAATTGCCCGAAAAGGTAGACAGAGGAGTGTAATAAATACACTACCGAACATACATCAATTTTTCAATAAAATAAAATCACAGTAGCTTCGCATCCGACGATGCGATGCCGGTTCGATCGTCCTTGATTATTTTTCTTTTTGATACTTTTCTACATAGAACGGTAACCAGTAACCTACATTTTATTGGATGGCCGCCAGCGAAGTGTGCAAATTAAATAGTTGTAAATGTGAATATTTTATATGTGTGTAACGCGAAACTCTAGCCATGTGACCGCCGCACTGACGCTGACCACAAGCGCGGCGCGGCCACCGATGTGACGTGCGATGGTGAGCCGCACACTACCACAAAACAACAACAAGCCGAACAAATTATATTACATTACATTGCTGTTATGTCAGTCCAATGAGCATACCAACGTCTGATGGGTCATTCAAAATATTAATGTCATCATCATCAGCCTATTCCTTCGCCGGCGTGCTGGTTGGGAATCGTAGAGCAAAGCCTCTCGCATCGTCTTCGCTACTACCCATAGGAGGCCAGGGCATCAGCTATGCCTTGGCGGACCGCGCCATACCGCAATGTGCCAGCGCCGCGTTTAGTCGCCTCATATGATACCTGTATCACGGCACGGGGTCTGGGAACGCCCCGACACGGAAATGATAATGTAATTATGACTATTTTTATAATAAAAAGTATCCCTATTGTATCGAAGTATGTTAGTTTATAACATTCTAAATACATCGATATTCAACAATAGGCCATTGGAAATTGGAACAGTAATTTACAATAGCTGTTCTTTATTTGCCAAATATGTGGAAATAGTAAATTAAGGGTAATTGAAATTACTTTCTCATTTATAGTTTCCCTTATTATTGATTATTGAAAAAGCGTAAAAGTAATTTACTCAATTATTTATTGATTCATTAAATTAAATGAGAAAGAACTTCAACTTAATGAAGTTGGTAATATTATGAGGATGTTACTTAGCTACAAGCTACTGGGGCTGCATAGTGATATTATTTGTAGAAAATAAAACTTAAGTAATTAGTAAAAATCATATAAAATATCAATTAGGCATTAGAAGGTATGTAAGAGAACAATATCTGTCGCCTCCTTAAACCAAACAATAGTCAATTATTACCCAGAAATAGCACTTACACTCAATTAATTAATCCTTTGTATAATTTAATATGTAATGTAGGTCTACGTAATTGAAAATAAAAATGTTTTTAAAAATTTAATTATTAACTAATTCATAACCATGAATACTTTTATCGCACCACTGATGAATATGATTCCCCTCTTACAATGGGAAGAAGCATTAAGTTCATGGTGTACAACTCTGGCCAAATGCGAGTCGGTAGATTTCACGCACTTTAGGAAGCCTTTTGGAGGACTTTAAGCTGTACACGTTAACGTTTTGCACACGATGTTTTTCCTTCTTCGTAGTAGCAAATGATATTTAATGCAACATAACAGCAGGCTCATTTTTTTGTATACGTACATACACAGGTCTGAATCCACGGTCCTCGGATTGGTTGCTGAATTCTAAATCCGGTGGCGTATCACTGCTTTAATTAATTATATTCGCTCGTTATTGTTTCGAAGTTCATTATAGATTAGATTACCAATTAACGTTACCGTGAGCTATTTACGATTAAATTTCCGAAGAAACATTTATTTCAATGAAAAACAAAATATTTAGAACTCATTGCGCGATAAATTACAGTTGTTTACAGTTTTTCGCTAACAGTCCTAAACAAAGGTACCTATGTAAATAGCAAAACATCAACTCACCAAAAATCATTAGTTCTCTTGCAATCTGCGGATGCAATCCCAAGAATAATAAAACTTATCACAATTATTAACAGTCAATAATTGAAGTTATCTTTATGTACGATATCGAGTTCGATGTCGTAAACAAGATGGGAGAAACGGACGCGTCAAACATACGTCTGTTCAACTGACTAGGTGACTCGCAACTGGCGAGCGCCGGAGCTAAACGATTCCTACTGGCGGGCGGTGTGGGTGCGAATGCGACAGCGCAGGCCGAACACCGTAATGTGACGTAGTATTACACTCACACAGCTAAACAAAGCGACATGACGGTCACGCATTTCAACCATGTGTCTCGGTACCGCGCGGTGGATACGCAACCTGCCGCGGCGCTTGCCGAACGCACGATGTGGACGTGTTGATCGCGCGATGGCGTGATGTCGCGCCACGCCATTGCGAAAGTGTCATCAAGAAAGTACCCTTTGCAATGAGAAGTAAACAACCAGCCTGACCCGTTAACTGATACAAAGCCCCAAGAGTGACGCGTCACGGATTATAGTAACATAGGTATCTAGGAGTATTAATTTGTGATTAATCAATCGTGTCGACGACAATTTAACAATGATATGAAATTCAAGTGAACAAAAATGTTTCTGCGACCTACAAAGAAGCTTAAGAAAATCCAGTTTTCGGAGAACGAAATTCTTTTATCTGCGGAATGCTTTCATCTGCGAATAGTCACAACACCTGATGGTGACCTCATTTTCTAACATTTGATCTTGATTCAATCCTTTTTAATAAAGTTTATGACAATAATAAAACTTCAGCTACATATCATATAATGTGGACTGAAATTGGGACTAAATGTAGGTGTTAATACTAAAAATGATTTTACGTTTGCGTTTATCTTTAAATATATGTTTACTGTGTTTATATTAGTATTTGTTTATATGCTAAAAAAATGTAATCATAAAAGTCTCTCGAAATAAAGTTGCAAAATTTCGGGAAATGAAATAACTTAGAAGTAGTCAATCGAACCGAAAAGATTGAGACAAAGCAGATATTAACTAAAAGATATTGTTACATAATCATTAGATAAGCATTAGATAATCATACAAGGAGCGAAGATTTGTACAAAACTTTAAACATTACATAAACGTAAATATCGTAATGGGCGAAACGGCACGGTAATAGTTACCAGTACAAAAAATCCACAAAACAATATAGGCGGAAACCTTCAGTTATACATATAACTGTCAACATTTTTAGGATAGGGTCACACTTTCTTGGAAAATTCTAGAAAAAATATACCTTATTAATAGTATATTTGGTTTCCCCTTACTTCTTATTATTGGTACCACGTTATAGTATTATTGTTTTCTTATTTATAAGTACTTTACAAAAAATATTTCATCCTAAAATTTATCTCATCAATCTCGAATATAATAGCACGAACTTTATTAACTTATTAACATGTTATATACTATAATAATAAATCGATAATAATGAAGGTATCGATAATAACATACGTATCGGTATACTGCTTAGCAAACCGCACCTGTGTGGAGAGGGCCTAAGGTTACCTTCTCACATTAAAATTTAATTTTTCGACAGGTTGTAGCGTATAAACAAGTGATGTAGGCATAATCGATTTTACGCGAAGATATGGTACGGAAGGTACGGTCAGCGAAATGAGGCCTGTTCAAAATGTTTTTTAATGCGTAGACGGACACAAGATCGGTATGATAAACAAAATTAAATAATTGAATATTTTTTTTGTAAAACACAATTAAAAAATAACACTTGATATTTGTAATAAGAAGTAAATATACAAAAAATGTATTTAAAAATAGAAGAAGAAAAAAACCAGTAAGTATATTATACTTATTTCCTTTGCTGAAGAATTGTCTTAACGAAATCCATAATGAAATAAGTACATGTTAAATCACAGCAAATAAACAACTAACACTTAAGAAACTAAAAAAAGCGATAACAAATATATTTTAATAAGCAAAAAAAACTATTTACAAGCGTGTAGGTATTTTTAGGTCGTAGGTCGGCAAGAGTACTACGGCAAGATGACGTCTATTAGAAGAACCCTATGGCCAACAGTGACTGGTACAGGCTGATGGTGGTGATGACAGGTAAGATATTCGATGCCAAGTGAGATCACCATGGTGCAGACTTTCGATGCGCCTAATTTTATAAATTGTATGTAAGTACGTACCCTTGCAACAAAAACCTCTTGCATATTTTTATGATATGCGTTGAATGTCGGAATGTAAATATGTAATGTGAGTGCAGTTCCCATGAAGGTAGTTAAAGCGAATTTACTGTGAAAGCTCATTTTACTCGACATCACAACGATGTAACGGTACGCCAAGTTTTATATTAGTATTTAAGAAAAAGATGATAGAGTTAGAGTTATGTAACGTCTTACTGTGTACTTAACAATATTTTTATATATTTATCTTACCTTTTTCATTTGCCTTTTTAAAAAGTGCCTTCAATAATATCCAATGAATACTACAAGATATAGTTACTCCACCGAATAATAAATACAAGTAATACATAGTTTCAATCAATATTTTAAAATTTACATTTGGAACTTTCGCGCTATTAATGTAAAAAGGAATAAAAATTTCAGACAGGGCAATGAAGAGAAAAAGGCAACAATAAAAACTATTATAAGATTAATCAACTTAGATGTGGAAGTCAAAGTCCAAGCATCCGCACTACAGCTATTGGCATCAGCTAAAGTTTACGTACCTAATTAAAGTCTAAAATACACCATTTTTTGTTTTCTGTATAATTACTACAGGTCGTTGACTGAATACTATAATGGCAACATTACATGCAACATATGCAACGACTAGCCATATTCGTATGCTAAGCAATAATGGGTGTGTCGTGACGTAGTGTTTACGACGATGGCGCACCGTTTACCGAATGTATGCCTGTTGCGTATTATTTAAATACACAAGGCCACAGCTCATAATCCAATGTCAAGCGCGACCCACTTTCAACCTTAACACAAGACAATTAAACGTCATAACGCTCCAAGCATCCGCAACGAGACTACACGCGTACGTGCATAAAAACATATTTGTTATCGTTGCGACGGCCTTCGTCTAATTCGCATTCTTACGATTATTGTTCACATGCGGAATAACAAAAACATGTTTTTTTTAAAGTTACATAATAATAGTTAATACGTGTGACAGTTTTTCTCAACACCTAACAGACATTCGGAATGTATCGACCGTCGAATGTCCTGGGTTCAGAAGATGTTCTGTAAAAAATAATATAACAAATATGTACATATATCATGAAGAGAGTACACGTAGAACCCGTCGAGTTCTCCATAATGTTTTCTAAAGCGTGAATCTGCCAAGCTGAACTAGACCAGCATGAAGGATTATGGCTTCACTCTTCTTGTTCTGATAGGACCCATGTTCAAAAGTGGAATGATAAAATTGGATGATGGTTTGGTAGAGTAGCAAAGTAGATTGTTGTTTATGATAGACATGCGCAAAATATTACATCAAAGTGTAATATGATATCACATCACATTTCGCTTTAAATGATAATACATTACAACATCACACATCACTTCAAAAATCACTTGAAAATGTTGTTTGAAAAAATCAATTTATTACCAGGCACCAGTTCTTTAAAGTGATTACAAATGGCACTAAATTTCTTTTAGACGCCATTGTATAACAAGTTTTTAATCGCTTATAGTTACAGTACAGTTACTTAGGTACTTACTGGCACTAAGCATATTGTTACGTTTACACTTATCATTCATACAAATATACAAAAAACTAATCTAATAAGTACATACATATTTACATTTGTCATTGAGGTTACCATTAAGTTAAAAACACATTTTTTAAGGATGTCTGCCGCCCCTAAATTAGCTCGTAAATCAAACTACGGAGAAAGTAAAACAATAGCCAATAATGGTTTAAGAATTTCAGTGTACGTCCGCTTTTGTACATAACTACAACTTTAGTTCATTATATTCTGCATTTAATGTACTTGTAATATGATTCAATTTTATTTGAATCGCCGAATAGCAAGTTACCCACTGAACAGCATCCAGAAGGCTTATTCTTCTAACTCTGTAAGTGCGAGCAGTGCAGAATAGTTCCGAGTACGAGTTCCTGTTCGGTCTAAGGCTGAGAACGCATTGCGGTAAACCGCGCGCGTTTAACCGTAAGTACCGCAGTGCGTTACGGCACGCGTTTTTGCGTTTTCAGCTATTTGTAAACCGCCTGCGGTTAACCGCAGTGCGTTCTCAGCCTAACGCACTGCGGTTCGCGTTTTGCTGGATTTTAAT
>DWFO01005348.1:0-10604 GCA_018246595.1 Mimoniades nurscia nurscia
GGGCTCGGCGTGCACGGTGGTGATCCGCGGCGCCACGCAGCAGGTCATCGACGAGGCCGAGCGCTCCTTGCACGACGCTCTCTGTGTGCTAGCCGCTACTGTCAAGGAACCTAAAGTTATCTTTGGTGGAGGTTCGTTTATTTTTTATATCCAACTGTTTTAAATTTCGATACTTTAACTTTTCGCTAAGCGTAATTAGAAAACGTATAATATTGTTCTTAAGAATAAAATTATTTACACGACTTCGTAATACTTAAACTACAATTTTAGATATTTATTTAGTTTTTTATAGCTTTGAGCATTATAATAATAATTAAACAAACGTGATTGTCCATGAGGAATAATTTTTAGAAATTTATTTGTGGTGGTGGTGTTGAATGTGGCTATAGTTTTCATGTGGTTGCAGGGAAAAGAAGAGATAAACGTAACGATAGATTGATTTATTTTTGTTGCGTTAGGCGCCAGTGAGATGTTAATGGCGGAGGCCGTGTCCCGCGCGGCGGCGCGCACGGCCGGCAAGGTGGAGGCCGCCGTGGAGGCCTTCGCCGTGGCGCTGCGCCGCCTGCCCTCCGCCGTCGCCGACAACGCGGGCTACGACAGCGCCGAGCTCATCGGCAAGCTGCGGGCACATCACGCGCAGGGAGAGAACACTATGGGACTTGGTTAGCTATATTTTTTTGTTTAAAAGCATTACACACTGGCAAATGGTCCACTTGATGGTAAGTGGTTATCATCACCTATATGTATACATATATCTGCTACATTAGAGAACTTACTAATGTGTTGTCTGCCTTAAGGGAATTTTTTAGGCTCGGTTTAAAGAATCTCTTGTTTTTTTTAATCAAAAAGCATGTACATATGGATATCGTAATTATTGTCTCTGTTAGTGCATCCCACTTGCCTCACGGTTCAGTATCAAGCAGCTCAATGTGATTATGATGTTGTATTTTATTTTTTTAAATCGTGTAACCCTTTCGCAACGTAGACATGGAGAACGGTCGCGTGGGCGACATGAAGAAGTTGGGCATCACGGAGTCGTACGTGGTGAAGCGGCAGGTGCTGCTGTCGGCGGCGGAGGCGGCGGAGATGATCCTGCGCGTGGACAACATCCTGAAGGCAGCGCCGCGCCGCCGCGGGCCCGACCGCCGGCCCTGCTAGCGCGCCCGCCACAGCGCCCGCCACAGCGCCCGCCACAGCGCCCACCACAGCCACATAAATGAAATCAAAAGTGTATCAACATCACGTGACATCTCACATCACACTATTTCGTCACCGGTATGCTCTAAGTGGAATTGATATAACGAGTTCTGTTTGGTTATTTCATTTGTGTCGTATTTCACACTGGAATCTGGATCCCTCAGACGTTAAGAGTGCCTGTGGCGTGAACGTCCACTTTTAACTAAATTTTAACAGAAATTGAAAATCACGTATTACAAATGAAAAGCACCGAACGGTTTCTTGTGGTTGTCAGCTTCGAATAAAAAGCATATTACAATACTATAGTTTTGATTTCATTTATTTGATTTGAGCTTTGCTTTTATGTGACACATTCACACCATGTTGCCCCTTTTAAAGTAAGATCTAAAACAGATTACGAGAAGCGGTTTATTTCTTTAATTAAATTTTTTTGTTGTACTATCTAATGGATTAAAATTAGTATTGAAATGTAAAAGAACAGTTTTTGTTTATCACCATTTACATTTAAACTGTTTATATCATAAGAATGTGATGGCATTTTTAGTTCTGCTAGCAACATGTATTGTGTTACTCTTATTTCATTAATTCTTTAGCCTTAATATGCAAGGCTACAACTGCCTTATTTAATTGTATTAACAATTTAATAATATTAAATTACTCTAAAATTCTAGTGTTTTATTGTTTTTTAACATCCCTTGAGCGCTGTCTTATTGTCTAGCGCGTGTATTGAATAAGTATATATCTGGTTCGTAATATACGTAAACCTAAAAGTTTATAAATTCCTGATGGGTAATTAAATAAGTGCAAATATGCTACAAAACTATCCATTAAGTAATAAATCGAGGGCCTTCCCTGAGCCGGTACAGAAAGTTTTTCAATGTCCTTTCGTTTCCTGTGATATGCGTCCGCCAATATGCAATTTGCCCTTCACAATGAAATCATTTATAGCCAGAAAACATCGTTTGAAACATTAGTCATGGCAAAAATCTAAATTTGACACTGATCGGTTAATTATATGTTTATAAAATTATACATACTTAAATGGGCTTTACTGGAAACCTTTATTTACTAACTGTATTTATTCATCCTCTTGTTTTGCCTACAAATATCCTATCGCAAGCATGCTGCATAAATCATAAATTATTTCTCTAATAACTGTCATATATGCAAGCACCGCAGACCTTTATAGCGACCTAGACCGCGAAGAAAAACTTAGAATTTGAAGCAGCTTTCAGAACTACAGCTGTACATTTTCGGTTCTGTAAGGCGTTCAAATTTATCAGTGGTAGAAAAAAAACAGGTATAGTTGGGCTATAAGATTATATTAAACATGTTTGCGAGAATAATAGCTTCAGTGTTCTATGTTGAATGTTTAATGTCAATGTTGTAAGTACGAGTATGTTCTAGTCGGTTTGCAAGAGTTTTGTTCTTCACAATATTGCATGAAGCAAACGCGAAACTTGTTTAGTGATATTTCATTATCATAATAAAGGGGTGATTACTCGTCCAAGCGATTTTATATCAAGGTGTCCTTACATTAGATACGCTTTCCGTTCTTACTTACGAGTCTAAAAATGTGCCTTTCTGTATGCTTTAATCTTGTTAATTCTTCGACTTTTTAACCCCTGATTCAAGCTGTGAAAACCGATGTTCAGGAATAGCTAGCTACAAATGAATCAGATGACATCTCGCAAAATTAAAAGAAGACTAACCGTCGTTTGACCTGAGATTAAATGCAAATGTGTGTGTGCTGTAGTAACCAGTAACCACTTATCTGTGTCGCATGCATGCTCATTTGTTTTCTGCTAAAGTAAAATGGTGCGAGTGAAGTCGAAAGGCGCGCAATATTTTATATAAACGAATCTCTTTTTGTGACATATCTTCAGCTTACTGAATCTGGGGCGATAACGCAATTTACCTCTGTTATTTGATTTACCTTTTCAGACTTTTATGTCCGGAAAATAATAGCGTTATCTTTAGGGTACGGTATCGAATCTTTCTAATTTAGAAAAGTGTTTATGGCCTTATTGAATAAAGTATTATACTAAACTGAGACAATATGAATGAAAATAGAAAATATAGACGTTCATTCATTTAAGATCTTCAGCAGCCTTTCTTATATAAAAGGAATATTAATGGCAAAATATACCTTTCTAAAGGTTTTCACTGTTTAGGAGCCTAGCGACTGATGACACGCCACTACAGGTTGCTGTATTCCTGGGCAATTGTCTTTCAAAATAAGCGTTTAAAACACAATAAACGTAGAATCACTCCTGTAACCCCCAAGAGGTAGGAAGAGGAATGCAGAACACTCCCACGTTTTACCAGTTACAGTTACGTACCACTATAGAATAGGTGGTGAGCCGTTGCCACACACCGGGTACATATCCAGGCTCCGAGCCACTATTAAAAATTCTAAATTTATAGATCACCCTGAAAACGTTGGCGACCGAACAGTAGGTAGATATATGATTTGCTTATATTTCGCCATACATATAGGTACTTAATCATCTCATTAGCAGCTCAGCGAATCAGAGACATTGTGCCCGACATTCATTAGATGGGAATAATAAATTTATAAATGGAGATGTAGTGACTAGGATTAAGAATGCGATGCTTAGATAATTTATTCAAAAAACGAATATTAGAAATAACAAATTACAGTGCATCAACTACTTTGAACTCCAGCTATTTATTATTGAAATTATCCTATATAAATTATAAAATAAGTGTTTATCCCTTACCTATAGTCTAGTTTTTATAGATGTTCTAATATAGGTACCATTTATGGCCAAGTTTACGAAAGTAATAATTGTTAATTAAATTAAGCATATTGTTTACCGTTTAATACGACTCATATTACATGTGAAGTACCGTTGAATTTAGATTTCGTATATTGGATCTATTGCGTTTATTAGTAGGTAACTTTTTACTTTCGGAAAAATACGCGCACATAGCACTAACAGGATCCGATTTATTTTAATCTAGCAATATAGTCCAATACAACGTTTAGGCAGTAGGTAAGTGGCATAAGTTATTTAAACATTTACAACGCGAATGTTGATGATTGACTGTGCGAGGGAGACCAAGTTTTACCTATCTTGGTCAAACAGTCTTCAAAATACATAAACACGTCTTTGGATAATGATATGGTTCTGAATCAGTTGATATTCAAGACGACATTACAATTGAAAACTCTAACAGCTAATGTCTGGCCTATTTGATGAAGATAGATTATTAAAAATATAAAACGTTCAAAAAATATTTATCCAAAAATGGACTACCTGAGACGATTTATTCGATGAAGATAGATTATTAAAAATATAAAACTTTCAAAAAATATTTATCCAAAAACCTGAAACTTGAGACCGACATGGCGAAGTAGAGATACCTACATATTATATTTCCTCGGAACGAATCGGTATGAGCACGACTCAAACCGACAGCTCGGTTCATTTTTAACTCCCGCCCTTGCTGCGTGTTGGAGACAATTTGGATAAATGGTAGATCCGCCGTCAGCCGCCTAAATTATTCAGGTTCACCTCCAACAACTCTTCTTTACACGACAAGAAGAGGATTGTAAAATAAATTGGAGAATTTAGAAAGAAAGCACGTACAAAACCTAAAGTAGGTAACCTACCTACGTTGCAGATATAAACGAATCCCAAATTTTTCTTTGTTCTATTATGATCTACAATTTACCAGTATTAAGTTAATTAGGTACTTATATCATCTACTACATCATCTAATCTGGTTTAAATTTAAAATACACTTTTAAACATTTGATAATTTAACAGGACATTAAAGATTTGGATACTATCTACATATATTACATAGGTACTAGGCACGTACCTATAAAAAGGAACTGATTGTAATTGCAAGCTGAAATAATATTATCATGTTTCTCTCTGCGTTTTGCTGTACGGTATAGAGTGCTCATGAATATTATTTTCATTTATGAAACAATCTATACAAGTAGGTAATAGAAAAGAAATGAGGATATAACCCGTACATGACTTTTTTAAATAGCATCTGCTAATAATGTTTGTATGTTATAGGTAGGTATCTCGGAAAACAATTGATTTGTTTTTTCAATTTTTTTAGTTTGCCACATATAAATTAATGATATCATTTTCATTACATTTAGTATGGTAATTGAAATTACTATGTCCAACAACAAGAGTAGTAGGTAACAGTTGGTTAAGCTTATCAAATTTCCTACTTTTTTAATTTGCTCCATGAAATGAACAAAATCAAATAAAAACATTATAATATAACACTATCAAAATTTCATGCTAGGTATGTAACATAAAATACCATTTGTTTTCGTTGGACAATATAACCTTTGATGGCATTACAATTAATAGGTACCTACCTACTTTAAGAAGACTCTTGTCCAATAATGAAACGATGGGAGGATTGATGATTATCATGACGAATATGAACGTTGAGAAATTGTTAAACTAAATAGACATATTAACATTTTTATAAACACAAACCAATCGTTATCTTAAGTCGACGTTACATGGAATCTGAGTTTTTAAGTTGCCCGGTGAAAGGAAATTTTTTATTGCCTTGGAAGCTGACAATCGCATAATTTCCACTTAACGAGATATTTCATGTTAGTATGTAATCCCCAACTTGACCAAGTAAGTAGTAATTACAGAGCTATTGTGAAATAACGTTAGAACTTTTTTCGGAATAGTTTCCTTTTCCTCATTTATCTTTCTTAAACACTGAAATTGGCCTGGGATTTGGAGGATAATTACACTGCTACTAGGATGCTTACTTATTTCAGTGGGTTAGAGACTTATTGCTCCTTCTTGTGATAAACATTTTGTCATTAATTTAGTAAATAGTAGTAGTTAACAGGTTATAAGGTTTTTGGAGAAAATAATTTCGTTAACCAGAAAAAAACTGTGTATTTAGAATGGTTTTAACACTTATTTTCTAGGTTTTATTGAGTCACAGCTACTCTTTTGGAGTATTAAGTACTATATTTTAAATAACATTGTCATGTATCTAGAAGTCACTTAAGATATTTCAAGATTTTACAATTAATATAAACTTGGTGTAAGTTCAATAAATAGTAGCTGTACGAAGTTGTATTTAGAACCTTGTAGACTAATAAGTCTTCTCACTGCTCCGTAAAGTTTAAAGTCACATCCCTCCCAGCAGATTTAGGTGTACAGCGATGGAATACATAGATAACTTACGTAACTGGTTTAAGAATCTAGTAGCATTGAATTAGGTATATGTTGTATGTAACCTATATGTTAACACAAAAAATATTACCATGTCAATTTACCTTACATTATACATTTTTTAAGTTATATTGTTTAAATATCAACAACACCTTATTAACAAATCCTACATAACACGCAGACGCATAAAAATAAATTTATAAATACTTAGCTTTTCAAAGAAACACAAGATGTTTACATAGAAAACAAACAAATCAAAGCAACCACAGTACCTAGATAGCGCAAATCGATATTTCGCACAGTCGTATCGATATTTAGATTACGACACGTAAGCTCTAATTGGCCCAGTTTGGTCGGGCAGAGATCGCACCACTAAATAGAGATTTGCACGAGCCTAAGCCACGTTGATCCGAGGAATCCCACAGCCATACCTTTACATATATGACCCAATAACGTGACTCACGTACCTACCCCATATTAGTTCACGTATTGTTTCGGAATGCATTTTATGTATGTCTAAAGCGAACAGTTTCAGGAAATTCCATCATAGTACGTATTTTGCTGACGACTGACTATAAGAATCAGCATATTAATAACGTACGTATGTTAAAGAACATAGATGTATTCATTGAATTTTAAGTAGATTTGGAGAAAGCAATGGGATGTTACATTATCAGTTATCTTAACGTCTTACTATGGAGAAGGTGGTAAGCCTATTAGGTACCATATACCGTCCACATATCCATATTTCAAGCCACTACTGGAAAAATTTAGTAGTGCCCGACCTGGGGTTTGAACCTTGGACCTCTCTATAGGCAGTCGCGCTTGCAACCAACACGAATTAACACGACCAAAGAGGCATTCTACAGAGTGTTGATATCCCATAATAAACAAAACTTGTGTTAAGACAACCAGAGAGCTACACATAAGTATTTTAAAACTTCCTTTCATAGTTAATTTTAAACCTTGATAGAGAACAAACTTTCGGGTTGGTCATTACTTTAATTACTTAGTTCTCGTGATAGGAACTGAAACTACGCCTTCCGGTTCATCAGTCAGGTTTCATTAAACACTGGACAACAATACAGACCAACTTAAAAAAATAGAGAACATAAATTACATATTTAATAAATAGACGAGAAAGAATTTCGAAAAAATAATTTTACTAGGATTTTTTTCATATTATAGACCGAGTGATATTTGGTAGGTAACAACGCTTTGCATGATGTATGCGGGTGTCAGACTGGAGAATATTCCTTGGCACGGGAATATGGCGCCGTTTTACAATTGTTTCCATATTTACTCTTCATCATTCTTATTATCGCGTGATTGATATATGTATTATTTTATTATCAATACGAACAGAAATACCTAGGCTGTCCGTGTATGTTTTGCGGCTCATAAATTTTTATTAGCAAGCATGTAGAATTTAAAATTAAAATACGAGAAAATTCAGTTGAGTAAATCTTGTGATAAATAATTGTACTATAATCTAATTAATGGCGGAATATGTACGGACACATTGTATTCTCTTATTATGATAGAAACATTACATAGATATTAAGATAGAAATAATCACTCAAAAATAAATCAATATACATGATACTTTAGTCCAATACTTAAACCACTTACCAATATACGAGTACCTAGATCCTTCCACCACACGTACCTGTTCTCGAAACGAAACCCAGTAAAAGGAAACAATCATATAAGTTAACGTTTTCCCGTGATTGAGTTCGCTAACTTTAAAGTGCGTTACTTCTTTTGCCGTCTGTATCGAGGAAAGCCTTAAAGCTAAGCTTGGAACATTGAGTTTTATTTATTCTTAATCACAATCACTGAAAGTCCGATTTCTTATGCTAATGCAGGTACATACGTATTACGTTACGTAATTTTTATCCGAATATGATATTATTTCTAGATGTAGGTATAGTTATGTCGAGGAGCTGAATGTTTTTTTTGGTTTTATTATATGTAGCTATTAAACCTTCTTTTTTAAGTTGCCTCTGGTGTCTATACACTACAAAATTCTTGTAGTCGAAATACCTCGTAACATTGTCAGTATATAAATAACCTAATCAAAATATTAAACCGGCACGCGATTGGATATCCCACTCTATTATTCATAAATTCTAATTGTCTTTTTGCCTTAAAATTTTACCCCGAAATATGTATTGAAATCGATAGCGAAAAAATCGCTTCAGTCTTTGAAACTCGATAAAGAGACATAGGTGAAAAAAAGAAGTTTGAATTGTTTTCCAAAACTTTCGTTGATAAAACAGTCAGGCAAAGTTGATATAAACATACGCCGGTTTATATTGGGCACTTCACTTTGTTTCAGAAAACACGGGACAACACTGAGCTCCTATACATATTTGATTAAGTGAATGTACGAGTATGTAGGTACCTACATGCCATTTTCTATTATGATCCGATATTTTTCGACCGGAGTATTTATATTGCGGATAAAACATTGGGAAAGTCTAAACTATATTATTGTATTAGACTTTAATTATACCACATTATTAGAATACTGTCACGCCAGGTCCTTCGCAGGATAGACAGTGAGCATGGAGTGCTAATTATCTCCGTCCTTTCAAACCTAATGTGATTCTTTTAGATTCATTTCTCTCATCATACATGTAATTTAATTTTATAGTATTTTATTATTATTATTATTTACACTTTTGGATATTACTATTTTTTAATTACTACTTTATAATTATTATTTACACCTTAACCTGATAAACACGATAACTATCCATATAAATCTATCTTTTTTAGACCGGAGCATCAGTTTTATTTGACTTTTCTACGTGATCGTACTTGTGTAAACATTTATACAAGCACTTCTACACATTTTCGGATCAGGTACATTCGAGTAATGATATTGGTATGTTAATAGAGCCAGCGGGGTTAACATCATGTGGCAGGGCGCGTGCCGGCCAACGCGGCCCCCGGCTGTGCGCGTGAAATTGAATTAGCAACTCATTAGTGACGCCAATAAAACGGCTCCGGCAACCTCCTATTCCCTATACCTCCACACGAAGATCACACGCGATGCACACCTACCGTATATGCATTCTATTTAAATCTCATACCTTTCAACTAGGGCAATACAAACGACAAACATACAATTGAAAGAAAAGCACTACATATCACAGCCTGTTCCTATTTTGTACCTGTTCCTATCCTGCTTCGTTTTCGTCTACAGTGGTAGTGCAACAGTCGAAATACTTTAGGCAACCGTCTTAGCTCAATCGCGGTCGAGCTAATGCAGCTGCCTTCTAATCTACAAGACACAGATCGCGTTGATTAATCAACAGACTCCATTTCGACAGTACTGGAACCAGAAAATAACGATTTAATTATCATGTCCCTGCCATTAGCACGTCTTTAAATAAAACAAAACAGGCACCTATAGAGCTGATGTGCAATATAAATGGTTGTATGTTCCATTACCGTAATTAAAGTCAATTTTGTTAAAATGGTCAATGGACTATCAGATAACAGCCATGCTCAAATGTAATAAGTTGTGAAATAAAATAATTACCGAGGCCGACATTGAAGCGTTTCCTTGCGCACAAATATTTTTTTTATTGTATGTAATAAAGTATTTTTGTATTTTAATAAATACTTAATGGTATTCAAGAAATTATGTCAAAGAAAAATTTTCTTGTAATTAATGCCGTTGACCACAGACATGCAGTTCATTGACATGAAGAATAGTTTATTCCTTTATGGGCCTTTACTTGTATTGAATAACTGAACAGTAGTCATCAAAGATCGGCACTAATTGGTTTACATAGACTAATAGGGTACGTATTTCTTACAAATAGCAGGGATTAATCTGCGAGGGTACGTACAAACTTTTATAGAATTAGCAAGTCATTAGTATCTATCGGTAATAAAACGAACAGCTCATAAAAAGGTAGACGCGCTCCGACTAGCTATCTTGCATCATTATCATCATCAGCATATTGAGATCCACTGCTGAATATGGGCCTCCCCTGAAGGGTTTTGCCCATAATCCCCATGCTGGGCATGCGGGCTGGGGATCGCAGAGCAAAGCTTCTGGCACAGCCTATGCTGCTGCTTATGTTTGCTGCCTATGTTTGCTGTGCTTAGGCAGGCCGTGCCATACTGTGCTCTGCTAGCGGCCGGTTTAGTCGCCTCTTACGACACTGTATCCCGGCACGGTGT
>DWFO01005349.1:0-10604 GCA_018246595.1 Mimoniades nurscia nurscia
CTGGCCGCCACATGGGCAGTAGCATGGACTGTGCGAAAAGCTGTGCTCGGCGATCCTCATCTGCGATCGTGGCCATAACCCCTCAGCACAGTCCTGTGCCCAATAGTGTATCGCCATACACTAATGATGATGACCTTAAATTGTGATTGATACAAATTGGCATTCATTTTTAAATATGTGGATTTTCTTTAGCTGAAATTTCAACAAACAAATTCGGCAACTAAATGTTAATGTTTAAATATCGACATTTAAAAACGTCCAAAATCCACTTTGGTACGCCAACAAAATGGCCCGCGAATTGGATTCAGGCTTTTTCAAGTATAAAGACATTAAGCATGCCGTCAAACACCCCACGCGTTATAAGGGTCTACCGATAGTAAACTTCGCTTATTATAAGGTCAACACAATTTACAACTTTTCTTATGAAGTTCATATGCCAAAGTGCTACCGGGATCAGACATGTTTTCGTATCTTCAATTACTGTTCTACCATCTTTTATTTATGGTACCAATATTAATCGATTGCAAAATATTGATAAAATTATTGGCATTTTAAGCATTCAATCCAGTTAGATGAAAATCACTATCGCCAAGTAGGGTAGTTGTAATACAACTTAATTTAATGGGTTATTTTGTATATTCGAAATTAACATCAGAATAAGCTCCGTTTACTTCCACACTAAATCAACGGTAAGTTTCCTACGTCAACCCTGTCCAAATTCGGGATTAATGTAATCGGGAATGTTGGTCGGAATAAGTAGTTTTACATTTATTGTTTAAACTATCTTTTCTATACAAATGATTTCTATTTTTCGACGAAATCTGTTTCACGGGGAGGTATGTACCTACATACAAGCATAGAATTAAGAATCACGCGAAAAGGCACTTAGGGTATGAAATTTTCAAGGCGCACTCGATAGTTGGATGACGATTTAGGGATGCATTCACCAAATTGTACTCTGCTGAAAGTTACGACGCTGCCGACAGATGCGGAGTGTGCTTCGTATTTCAGAATAATGGAAGCCTTCTGGTCCGCCCCAGTCATAGTTTTAAGCTTTTGTGAATTATTCGCAAGCCGAGAACCTGATGTGGGACTGACAATTTATCTCCATTTTGCCCGGTGATTTTGCTCGGCATTACAGTTAAATGCTTGAATTTGTAGACGTCAGAGATCGTTTTCTATACCGCACAGACCGGTTTTTGGGATATTATTTAACATCGTTTTCAGCAGTTGTGTAAGAGGTGAAATTTAATTTCCTGTATTCTTATGGTTTCTTATCCTAAAACCTTTTGATTGCCATAATTAACTTACGCTATACAACATTATAATATAACATTAATAAAGTCATTTCATTCGACATTTACATGTTGAATTTACAACTCAAGTGACTACATTTACTCGAAACGCGGTCTAGATCCTATAGATGTCTATCGAAGTTGGCAAAATCATGAACCGCTTTGGACTACGTAATATCCCCATTTGAATGTTGAGATATTCGATTTATATTCCTGCGAAATCTTGAAATGGAAGCTTTACGTTGAAATATGTAGATCTGCCTTTTTGTGGTTGACGATATAAAAAATGAATTTTGAACTTTGGAAACACATATGTATATCAATTGGATTACGTGCTAATGAGTGTAATTGTATGAAATTTGATATCGTTCATGCAATAAATTTTGTTAACCTAACAAATATACAAATTATTGTTAAGTTAGGTTACATTTTGATATAATTGATACTGCGTACCAAATCGACTGAAACCATCTGATAATATAATCAATATGAAATATTTCACACACATATTCCGTTGCATGGCTTTTAAAAGGACACCGATTCTATTTGCGTTATAAATCGTGGACCTAATCATATATAGACCGTATTAGTTTTCTACTAAAATAATGTTTAAGACCATATTGGAATTTACTTTAATGTTAATAATAATTACAAAGCTCCGTATATTACAGTTCCAAGAAATTTATTACAAATAGGAGAGTATGTATAGACATATATAGCGCACATATGGTATAATTGCAGACGGAATCACGAGGTGGAGACCACAAAAACTAGCAACATGCATGCGCATGTCCTTTCTCGCAGCTAACACGCCGCCGGTCTCGAACAGGGAACGGCCCTTTAAGGGCATGCAATTTTAACCCTGATCTACCGTGCTTAGAACACGCAGGACTTGTTAAAACAAGTCACCACAAGTAAACCACCCACGATTAATTGTGACAGAAACTCCTACTATTAATGTGTATGATTTAAATATCGAATCATTAATCGCGCAACATGCTGCACAAACTGTATCAAGTATTTGAGTCAACTTTTTTATAAAGTAACTATTGATTGTCTTTGTTATTGGTATTGTAAAGGTTTTTATGGTATGGACATATGTATGTCTACAGCTAGCAGTGGTTTAATTTTTTGAATCGAAATGAATTTAAATGTAACATGAAGGAAGTTATTAGTTATATTAGGGGAATGGTGGCAATGTTGTCAACGATTTCTACACGTTATTGTCCGTTACTTTGACACAACTGCCTTCAATTAGAGTCAATTATACTTTGATACAACACTGAAACACTTTAAAAATGTTGACTTATGCTTTCATTGGTTAGACAATTAGAGCAGTAATAATTTCGAATCTGTTAGAATCGGTAGGTCGTTTATAAAATCAAATTATGTTCCTATTAAAACATCGCAACTTCACGCCGGTAATCCGTGAAGAGGAAGGCAGAGGAATGTAACACATTCTCACGTGCTACAATTACGTCCCACTATGGAATAGGTGGTGAGCCTATTGCCATACACCGGACACATTTCGGGCACAAAACAAATATCAAAGCAAAATTTCAGTCTCGACGCCGTGTCGCAATCAGTAATTATGATAATATTAAGCCAATACTCAGCAAATTTGTGTCCATTTATACCAACGTATTTCAACTATCAAGTGGTCGCGCGTTCTTGATAGAATAAATTTAGTTCCACGGTATAGCGAACTAGCTGTGCCTTATACAGATTAACACTGGCAACCAGTAATACATATTGGTACATAATTAGAGCGATAAAAATGCTGCAAGCTTCACGAACTCTTACATAACTCCAACTCTTTAATTGTCGAAAGAATTCAACTTGTGCGGTGCAAGTTGGAAGGAAGAAAATGCTCTGTGGACATCTTGAGCTAGAAACTAATTAATCTGCTGTTGTAAATAATGTAGAAATAGCAGTAATAGTACAGATATGGACTGCTTGCTCACATTACCATAAGATATTGAAGACCCGATGTATATACTAACTGGGGGTATCTCAACAATATAATGTGCTGGTCGTAATTAGACTTTGCTGATTGATATGCTTGTGATTATACCTATTACCTACTTCTATAGGTTTTTAGTTCACGAAATAATTTTATCTAGTTTTTTTTTTGTTAACGTAAAACGTAGATTGTATTATAATGTAGAAGTGGCTCGGAGTCTGGATATGTGCCCGGTGTATGGCAATAGGCCTACCACCTATTCCATAGTGGGACGTAAACGTAACTGGTGAAACGTGGGAGTGTTCTACATTCATCTGCCTACCTCTTTGGGGATTACAGGCGTGATGCTACTTGTTACGCCTGTAATCCCCGATACGTGGGAGTGTACTTCAATTTTACAGCTATTACGTTTACGTCCCATCAGTGAATAGGTGGTTAGCTATACAGCGGGCACAAATCCAGATTCTAAGACTACTAGAAGTTTCAACTAGAAATCCTAAGTTAGAAAAATTCAATAGTACACGATCTTGTATTCAGGATTTTTTTTTCATTGCAAAAAAACTCTTGTTAAGCCGTAAGATATTTGTTCAATGGAAACTAGTATTCTTGTTGTAAAAGTACGATAGTTTAGATTTAATTTTTTGTCAACCCCAACTTTTAAAATAACTGAAATTGAAATTGGAATTGCATTTGTAAGTGAAATCGTAACTTTATGCGCATGTGCTTAAAATATCAATATACTTAATACTAATAAATTCTGTAAAAAGTATTGAGTATTTCCAAAAACGATTCTTAAGAATAAAATATGCATGTTTTATCATATTCGCTTGAGTTTCAACTTAGGGACATGTCTGCAATTTAGATACTAACTCTTTGACAGCATTCAGTATTTCTTGAAGCTTACTGTGCATACAGGAAAAGTTTTACAAATAGCCTTAAATGTCCCCAACACGTAAATACCTCAAACATCTCTTCGATAACATGTTTGCTTTATCAAGGCTTACCTGTGACATTTGCGGCTTACAATTTAACACTGGATTAAATACGCTCTGCTTCAACCCCTTAAAAATACCCAAAGTACATCGTAAAACAAAATAGCCCCCAGCTTGCCATCAAGAAATGAACGGGGAATTGGGAACAGGTGTCCAGTTAATCGTTTAAGAGCAATTGGCGTTTTTCCCTTTGCTCCTAAAGTCCTAACATTGCAACTGCAAATTCCCAAAAACGAGCAACAAAACCGGGATGGGAAAACAAACAATCCGTCAAGCTAAGGGGGATGAACACCCGCACCTGTGCTCAGCCCTCCTCCCGGGGTTTGGGGTTAAACAGGAATGGACCAGCGGATTGTTACGATAAATGACTGTTTATATTTCTTCTCAGCGCCTTACTGAGCTGTCTGCAGATACTTATTCAAATTTAATTCGATTCAAGGTAATCTCGACTATATTTGTAACTTTGCTAATTAACTATTTTAGCTGTCTACCATTTTTTGTTCCGTTTTTCGTAATGCCCTCGGACGAAGTTTAATTTCTTGGATACTTATGAAGGGAAGTTTTACGGGTAGGTACATTTCTTTTTTTTATGAAAGATACTAAGATACCTTTTCAAAAAGAAAATGAACGCTTACATTTAAGCTCACTTAAACCTAAACATTCTAAACAGTCTTCAATAGTTTCTTACCTTCGCGTCCAATGAAAGTGGTGCAGCGCCTCGATAACTCATGGCACCTGTGACGTTCTCAGGAACAAGTTGAACCACCGGAACTTTCAAATGTCCCCGAGGGGACTGAAACAATTTTCAGTTACGATCTTCGCCGGACCCCTACTTTATCCGGTGACAAGAACGAACAATTCCTTTGGTCGTTAGGCATAGAAATATAGTTGATACGTGATCTCGATGCCGAGTTCGAACCCTTTTGTTTCCATCCGATTTGATTTGTAAAATACTGATATTCATACAAATATGTTGTTTAAACACTTATATTTTTTCTTAGTTTGCTTTTAGAGATGTTTTTTGGTCTTAAAAATTTTATTTATTCTGATATGTGACTTAGAATTCCTTTCTCTTTACTTTAACAACGATTTCAACATGAAATAAAGAATAAATCATCTAGCTGTATATTTTCAAGCCACATTACTTTATTGAATATTTCTTGCCTTTTACGTAGTTACATCCAGTAATCTTGAAGAAATTTAAGTTTTGCGTTGAAAATTATGCTGAAATACAGATGTAAAAGGACTTCTCTTTAGATCACGATAAATTTCAAAGCTTTTAAATCTGGAGAAACGTTGCAGATTTATATTTGTGCTTTTAAAACGTCAGCCACATTCCAAGGAGCAGTGGGTTCTTGTTTTCCCAGCTCGCACTCGACCAACTAATGTGCCTGGATAAGAATGGTTTCGGGGAGATTAATGAGACAGCTTGAGCGCTAGCCCGCACCTGGGCCCGATAGCCGCTCCAATTCGTGTATGCATCCCGATTGGAGTGCAAAAACTTGCGCTACTCGTTTTCTGATACCCAAACAGAGCGTTTCAATTTCGAAACGAAATTGCGATGAAGTCACTACAGTAAAGGCGAAAATCATTTTTCGATCCTTTGTTCGAGTTACGGTGCAAAAACACCGAATAGCCAGCGAGTGGAATGTATTGCTCTTGAAAACCATATACAAAAATATGGTTCCAGTTGCAATTTTTAGTGTATGGATAATAATGGTTTAAGTTACGAGTATTTTATAAAATTTCATGAATAGAGAGGCGTGTTAATAAAATATTGCCAATCATATTTATTTCTACATTAACCATAAAGTGTCAATTGTTCGTTTTAGAACATTATTATTACTATAATGTTTCTCAATATTTATCAATGGTCGCCAGTGGCAATAGGCTCACTGCCTATTCAATGGACGTAAAAACGTAACTGGTGGAACATAGGAATGTACTACACTCCTCTGCGCCTACCTCTTTATAAATTATAGGCTTGATGTTACAGATTTATATCTATGAATAAAAACGGTTACATGAAAATATCGACATTTTACCATGTAGGTACCTATAATCATAGTAACATTACATTTTTGTAACAGCAGATTGTTCGCCTTCTTTGTACTCATATTCGAAAAAAAATTACCTTTTAGACTAAAGTTGAAATAACAGGTAACAACCTAACAGCTTGTTCTCAACGGATTGTAGCGAAAGTAATGGCAGCTTTAACCCTGTTCAAACACTTACGTCCACTATCGATCAAAAATAACGAGTGCTCGACAAAACCTCATTAGTGCGAGTCTAGACCTGATCGTTAATCCGGCTTTGGAACGAGTTCATCTTACTCCTCTTTTATCTCTAACAGTGGGACGCAGGTGTCTTCAACGCTACCTCCTCCTCCCGCGTCCGTCCCCCTCTCGTCCGAACATCGCACGATAACACACACTGTCACATCTGATGAATTGCTTATTAGATTGTCGGCATCTTGTTTTGCACTTATTTTCGCGCCAATATCACCATCTTTTTTGCAGGATATCGAATTTATGGACGCGGTCGCATATAACAACGTTTACCCTATTAAGTTCTTGGTGTATCACTTTTTTTTATGCTCATGGTAACATTTGTGAAAGTAAACCAATTTTGGGGTGGTTTAATCTTTCTATACTGCTGTCTAATATCGAACACCTTATTTATTGTAAAAGGACACCTTAAGAGGCAGAAAATACATAGTATCGATCAATTAAAAAATAAGAAAACCACAGAATACGTTTGCAGGTGGTCTCAAGAAGAACTTTAATTCCAATCGCAACTAAACACATATGTACTATGGCTACGGTTGTTAGTTATAATCTCGTAAACTATCTAAAATCCCCTGGTTCTTAACTTCAGTAAAGGAAATATTCTTTTACTACAAAACCAAATAGTTCTATACTTAAAATCAAGTAGCGGAAGCACGCTAAAAAGCTATATAATTTTCTATAATATAAATTGCACATAGTAGTTTAATGTTAATAATTTCCTTTAATCTAACCATGATTTTTTATATCGTAAAAATGTGTTATATTTACTCTGTAATGTTTACAATTAAATGGAATTTAAAATAAAGATTTGTTATTAACTATTTTTATTGCTTGTTTCAGATGCAAATCCAAGATGAGACGGCAATTTGACCAGAGAACAAATGAACGTACGCTTTAGCACCATCCACGATCACCAACCGACCATGATTGGACAACCCAACCAACCCTTAGACCCTTTAGAGAGTACAGTGTTCACTAAACGGAAGAGTCTATTAGATCTCAAAACACTTCTCGAAGACAGAGGGGGCATAAGTGAAAATAGTGAAGCTATACAATGGAATGGCGGTGAAGAGCGTGGGAAAGTGTTTAGCAATAATAGTATGTACGTTATAGACAATAAAGTGGAAAGTACGACTGGTAGTGATAGTGGAAATCAAGTGATATGTAAAAGCAGATGCGTAAGAGGGCGATGGCGCTGTAGAATTTCAAAAACTGTTACGTTTTTGTTATTAATGGCCATTTTCGTGGACACCAGACTGCAAGTTGAGGCGAGAAGTTCAGGTGAGCTATTCTAATTTTCCTTCTCTGATAAACATCAATATCTAGGTTGGTACTCTTATCGTACATATTTTAAGGCTGTTTTTTCACAGCATTTTGCTCTGAGAAAAGATTGAAGATTAGACTTGATAGACCATCAGTGGTATCCATAAAGTGTCGTTAAAACATTAATAGAAGTCATAAAACATCATTATGGAGTTTCCAGTTATCAGAAAACGTTATTTGGAACAGTATTATAACGTTTTCGGTCTTCATAAAAAGTCTAATAGCTAAATATAAGTGATAAACTGAGGGAGACTATATAGAATATAATATGTAATGACGTAATATTACATGACACCAGTGTTGTGGAAAATAAAAGTTCATTTATTGAACTCTTTGTGGCTATTATTAACATAACTTAATCGTAACGTCACGCCTGTAATACCCGGAGAGGTAAGCAGATTAATGTTCTCACTCCCATGTTCCACCAGTTACTTTTACGTCCCAGTATGGAATAGGCGGTGAGCCTATTGCCATACACCGGGCACGTATCCAGATTCCGAGCCACTACTAGAAAATCTAAATCAGTAAACTTAGTAGTGCCCGATCCGGAAATCGAACCCAGGACCTCCCGTTCGGCAGCGCACTTGCAACCAACACGACCAACGAGGCAGTAATATATTTTCATATTATTTTAACATAGCTAACTGGCATACCTGATGGATACCAAACCATAAATTGTTTTTGGATCATTTTCGACTATATCTACTAAGCCAGTTCAATATGCAAAGTTCCGGGATTGATTTTCAAGGGTGCAAGTATAGAAATGATAAATTATACAAACCGTAGAAAATGTATCAGTGTTTTTTTAAATGGCTAGTTTAACTGTATTAGAGTAAATGTCTATTTAAGTGTTTAAGGCTCACTCCATGAATTTTTAAATATTTATATAAACATACGTTGTCTGATGAAATCATAACGCACACGATGACAAATGCGTTTCTTAAACCTTTGTTACTTGTACATTAACGGTTTTTCAACCTAAATTATATATGGGCTTTGGCTTGCCAACGCTAATATCACAATTTCACACTATTAGACTATAAAGCTTAGATTGAAAAAAAAAGTAGAAGATACGTCGTTTCACACCTTTCTTTTTTTGATGCCTAGTTGAATCACTCGAGATTTACGCTTTTATTTAAAAATCGAAAATACTGTGTTTG
The DNA here is from genome assembly GCA_018246595.1 of Mimoniades nurscia nurscia. Lineage (NCBI taxonomy): Eukaryota > Metazoa > Arthropoda > Insecta > Lepidoptera > Hesperiidae > Mimoniades > Mimoniades nurscia. The sequence goes on from DWFO01005349.1 coordinate 9,022, forward strand.
ATTATATCTCATTCGTAAAGAGCTATGTAAACGATTCAAGTGATTCGTTGTGTCACACTTTCCCTGAACAACTTGTGTAATGAATACAAGCATGAAAATAACGTTCAAATTATTATCGAAGTAAGAATCAAGTAGATCGATCGTAGAGTAATCCTCGCGCAGTAGCGTATGATTTTTAATTGTGGTTACTCTTCTTTCTTTTGCAAACGTAACTGGCGAAACGTGGGCATGTATTACATTCTTTTGTTTACTTCTTCGGGGGTTACAGAAGTGAAATTATGTTATTTTGTTTTATTTTACATTTATTAGATGTTTTTGAGACATGTGTAATAGTTATTTATAAACTTAATAAGGGCTAAAACTCGAATGAGTAATTCTGTTTGCATAAGTACAGTCAGAATCTTTCGAGTGTGTACGTTTATCTTGTTACGATATAAACTTAACCGCAAAACCATGATAATGCTGGAAATGCTTGAATAAATCAATCCGTCGTCTGCCTGTTACGTTTGTACGTCAAAACTGCTGAACCGAATTTATTGAAAGTACTCATGGATTTCATTTGAACTCTGAGAATGGGTATATGTGATTTTTCCAAAAGAGGTTATTTCCTGCTTATACGAATTTTTAAAATAAATGTAGGTACTTTTTTCGTCCAACAAATTTCCGGGAAGACCCATAACTAAATTAAGAATACAATGTTCACTAAAACATTTATTCAAAACCTGTAAAATGACAAGAGGAAATTTATTTACAGGGAATTACTATTGTGACTAATATTTTACTTAGGCCAAGCAGGGCGTGGAGTAACCGCTGGTATTTATATAAATACGGAGTATGCGCTCATTGAAATATATTGGTATTTTTTTAATATTTACCTTATGTGACTGACTAATTGTTGGAAAGTCAGGTCACTTAAAACACATGTGATTCGGTTCCAAGGTTCAAAAGTGTTTAGTTTTCCGATAGTGCAGATTGTAATTACTACCATTGTTAGTTTTATGATATTCAACTATACATAATCTCAAAAAAATCCTACTAAAGCTTTATTTATGTAAATTGAGGAGCTAATGAGAGGGCCAGAAATATCTGAAACGGGCTTGCGTGTATGAATAGAGTGAAGAATCTATGAGAGGCTTGTCAGATTTGTAACGATACCTCAGGAACTAATTATATATATTTGTAACTATTTACTCTATGCCTACCCCACAAGTGACCTGACCTGATATAATACATAATACTAAAACATTACATACTAATTTTAAAATTCCATCATTTTTCAGACTACGTTTTGATTTCTTTCATGATATTATCAATGTCCGGTTTTTAATTCTCCTAATGGCGGGTCCATTAAAGCCCCAGAATTAACGTTTCTGTGATGCTTTGAACGTGCAAGCTACGGTTTTTTTTAATGTACCGAAAATTTTTACAGTAATTTGCCATACTACTTTAGTGTGAATGTATCTTATTGTTATATAATAGATGACAGGATAACGTATAAAATAGCGGAAGGGAATTTATTAATATACGTATATTAATTTAATATAGTTTTATATTTAAATTACATATAAATGCTTTTGTCAAAT
>DWFO01005350.1:0-10603 GCA_018246595.1 Mimoniades nurscia nurscia
ACTCCGTGCCACAATAAGAAAATCTAAATTAGAAATATTTAGTAGTGCCCGGCCCGGGGAATTGAACCCAGGACCTCCCGATCGGCACTCGCACTTACTCCACTTCGGCACTCGCACTTACAACCAACACGACCAACGAGGCAGCCTATGTCCAATTAATTGAATCATTATAATATTTACGTATGTCACGCTAACAATGACCTGTACACTTCAGACCTCGAGTTTATCGCGCCGACACATTCCAGACAAATTGTTATAATTAACTGCACTGAGTACTGATTACGTTTTCTAGTTGTGGCCCGGGGTCTGGGTACGTGTCCGGTGCATGGCAATAAGTTCACCACCTATTTCATAGTGGGACGTAAACGTAATTGATGACACGAGGGAGTGTACTACACTCCAGTGCCTACCTCTTTGTGGATTACAGGCGTGATGATACAAAATGATGACAACATCGTGGCTTCAATTCCCATCCACGTGAAATATTTGTGTGATTGTTCTGTATCTGGATGTACACTATTTATGTATATAATTACGATGTAACATTATGCAACATTACCTGTCCCAAAGTCCTGTCGATCAACATGTGTTATATCGTATGATTGTTATTATACCATCACGTCAGATATCTTACAGGGTAGGCAGCGAGCACTTACTGACCTACCGCGTTTGTTCTACATTCATCACTCTATTCATACATTCACGCCGGTTTGGAGTCTTCTAACTTAATGAACTATAGTTATGATCGTTACATGACATCTGTATTTTCCCAAAGGGGTAGGCCAGAGGAGCGTTGCGCCTAGGCCCACGTTTCAACAGCGATGTTATACGTCGCATGGAATAGGTGTGTCTATTGACATACATCGCATACATTATAAACATAAACAAATAGTAAGAAATAGTTATGATACAATCTGCTACTTGGTGATGCACAAAAGTATTGTCATTATAACAACTTTTCATCTTTCAACATTTTTTAAGTTAGTGTCACTAAATTAATTTTCAGTAATATAGGTAGCCATTATTTTTTAATTTACCTCACTGTCTAAGTAATATGTATTGGGTACCTACTTGCGTCTATTGAGGTCATTGTAATATTCTTTACACATTCAAAAAACATTAAATTATTTATGCGTTTCAGACTATTTTATGTACCTATTTTAAATGAAAATCTACTTACAAAGTTCCATCCAGTGAGATACGCGGCTCGGAAAGTGTATAAGGCCTGTATATTTGGATTATGGTGGGTTTCCAGTTCCAAACTCATTGCAAACACAGCTATGTAAGCGTGATGGAAAATTGCAAAAGCATGAAAAACAGTTCTCCAATACAATACTGCGTCACTACGATCGAACAACTTTTCATTTTCTGTTATAACAAAGCAAAGGACGTTATAAAAAATATTGTTTTCCCTCCATAATTCTTCCATCGTCCAAAAATGCTATTTTTAATGTTGCCAAAACGGTTTGCAGAAATACCCTATGTTGGTGCACTTTTGTTTTCGATAATTGCAATGTGTATTCCTATTAGTCCTTAATCGTTTTCTAAATTTACAACTAGCATAAAATCTAATTACTTATTTAACTAACAGACCGCCCTCGTCTGGTAATTGGGCGGATATTGTAATAAACAGTCAAATAGACGGTATATGGTAAAAATAATCTGTATTGCCATATATTGAATTTAAATTCCCCGAATCGCTAATATTAATATTAAATTTTATTAAAATGAAATCGAACATCGTATTATTATATTTTTGGAGGTTCGACAAGGCATCCAGTGAGATATAAATATGCATAAATAATTTATTTCTATATAATACTATAAGCAATAACAGTTTTATAAGATTCATATTTAGCCTAATACTTAAGCCTAATACCTATTATTAAGCTGTATTTTTTTTCTAGACGGGTTTTGTTCATTTTTCCCAAAGTCGGCTCAAATCACACTTTTAGAGAACTTAAATTTATATCTAAATAAATAATAATACAATACACGGCTACAAATTACTAATCAATTACGATTTAAATCTTTAATTCTATATCCTGTTACAATATAGAATATATACATTTCACTCTGAATGGATTTAATGTCATACAATGGTTTTAAGTAATCTGTTAGTTAATTATACATTTACTTTACAGCTTTCTCTTTTAAATATACATTATAATAATACAGACAAAAATAGTACACATTGTTTACACGTCACGTTATTGTCACGTTAAAAGTTATTTTCCCACAATATGCTCATGTTAAAACTAGCAACATTGATAAATATGGGAAATATGACATTTCTATAGTATAAGTCTTCTGGACAATCTGGACTAAATTATATGATATAATGTTTGAAGAATTGTTATATAAAAATGTACACAGGCTACAATAAAACGTATTTATAAATTTCATACAGCAATACTTCATATCAGATTACATCTCATTTTAAATTTTTGCCTTTATTCTGAACTTGACTAATATCATAAGGACTGAACTTTTGTATTTATTTAACAGATAGTTATACTGTCTCGTTGGTCGTGTTTGTTGCGAGTACGACTGCCGATCGGGAGGTCCCGGGTTCGATTCGCGGGTCGTGCACTACAAAATTTTCTAATTTAGATTTTCTAGTAGTGATTCGGAGTCTGGAGATGTGCCCGGTGCATGGCAATAGGCTCACCGCCTATTCCATAGTGGGACGTAAAAGTAACTGGTGAAACGTGGGAATGTGCTACATTCCTCTGTCTACCTCTTCGGGGATTACAGGCGTGAAGTTACTTAAACACATCTAGTGTGTAAAGATTGGGATATATGGTACTGAGTGTTCTCCGCCTACCGCATAAAAGACCTTGCGTGATCATCCTTCATTGATTTTGTAACATAATATTATTATAATCTTAATATAATAAATTAAAATATGCAATTTGCAATAATGTCGATAGATAGTCAATGGAGCATTAAATCAATCGAATTGCAGAATCGACAATTTACAGCCAAATCTACTCTCAGCGTGTTAACATGGCCTCGGGGTTATTGCGGTGTACCGATTCATGTGCCGGATTATGTACTGGTCAAACCTTACTTATATACCAACTACTTAGCTATACTTATGTGATACATAGCGCGTCCCCGGTCTATATGTAGGTACTAGTCATCTTTAGATCAGCTTCAAACATCCGCATTGTTTGACACGGTTAATTAATCTACTTACGCACAAGTTGGACCAGTGATCTTCATTCATTACGACATTAATAACAATCTGCGCTAATTTAACGTTATGCTTGTACGCGGCCACAACAGTAAATCACTTTTCTTTTCCGCTGTACCATTTGGCAGTCGCATTGTGTTAGATGAATTAGTAAATTATGCATGCAATTAGGAGTGCGAATGTTCGACGGTAGTAGCGGGGCACAGGTCGGCGGCGGCACGCGAGGTGCGACGCGCGACCGACGGCGCTCGGTCAGAACGCGACTGGGCACACGTCGCGGCGCACTTCCTCAATCTGAGCGCTGCTAACAAGAGAAAAAAAACACAATGCGACAAACTGACGGGCAAATAGAACAACGACCGTCACGCTTGTATCTCCCTTTTTGTATTAGAACGGCCCCATTCATAGAGATAACAGAGTGCGCGCAGGCGACAACGGGAAACAATTACGCTATTACAAAAGGCCTTAAGGATTCTAATTACGAGCGGATCCTTTCATTCGTAAGCGCCGATCGGATACGAAACCGGCCCATTATCGTCTACCATAAACATTTCTGGATTTCATATCCGCGGCACGGTCGGGGCCGCTGCGCTTATTACCTCCGCGCGGAAAAGAATAACATCGTTTTGGCACTTTTGACGCAAATTCCGGATGCCTACGTTCATATTGTGAGCCGTTAATATTCTGCGCGAAGCATCCGACCTTTTTTATTTGTATCTAAAATTGAACATTTTGTCGCGACAACGAGTGCGCAGCGTTCCCCTTCGGCGAAGGAATGATAAAAATACGGAGAAGCCGTGCCCGTATGGATATCGAGCGCACTAACGACTTCGACAGCGGTTCATTTAGCTCTCTGAACCTGTACCGAATTAGGACCGACTGAGTGTGTCTGATGAAAACTAGATCCACACATCATATAATCAGTGTAATAAAAATTACACATAGACAATGTAGGGAACACTTACGAGCAGTCTCTTAAGTTGAATCCATGGTCAATACATCATAATGTAGTCTTTATTAATGAAGTAAAGCAGGTAAATAGTTCGCAGCAATATCAATGAAATTACAGTTGCGTTTTCAAGATAAAAACGTACATTTCACAAGTAGTAGAAAAAAAAGTAAAATTAAATCGAAAAGCCAAGTTGGGTCTGAGCATCATAATGAAAATGAACTTGGCATTCTGAGGTAGATGGAAGAAGTAGATTGTAAAAATCTGTGTCGAGTAAAATAGCCGTATCAAACAACAACCGGCGGGCGGGCGATGAAAAAGTAAAGTTAGCCAAACAGCAAACAACGGCCCGCTGTCTGCGGCGTTACGTGGCCACCTCGGTAATTTACGGCTCTGTCATTATTCAAACTTTTGAAAAATTCCTCAGTTGCTGGCCAAATTAGAAAAAAGTGGATTTCCTCCTCAATATGATCTCGGGTGTCTGCTGAAGTCGGCTGCCTTTATGCTGAAGTGGCAAACTCGCTAAGATAAGGGGAGGAGCGGACAAATTGTAATAATTGCGAGACGAGATAAGAAGTGACATCAGAAAACAAATGAAGGCGGGCGGTGGTGGAGCCGAGAAAGGGGGGGGGGAGGCGTCGGCGCGCCGTGCGTGACGTCACCAACGTTTGAGCTGCTAACCGCTTGTCGCCGCGCCGCCATATCAGACGCGCAGCTTAACACCACATTCGGCCCCATAACAATAAATTCACAGACTTATTACTGTGTTTGTCAGCATATCATTAAATTGAATCAACGACATTTTGTCATACTTCTTGCTAACATGTAAATTGTACTGATTAACTGGTTTCTATTACTATCTTGTAGACTTGACAAAATAGTAAAAATGTGCCATTTGAAAGTACAAAAGAATGCAAATATTATAGCAAAAAAACCTTTTTACGATAAATTTCTATGTGACTGTGATCCCTTGTCTCAGTACCTAACCTAATAAGATTATTGACTAAAGCTGTTGGTGGTACCTATTAGCTTTTATCTACTTAGATTTTTGGTACAACGAGCACAAAGCATTAGTCACCTATCCGTTTAGCTGTATTACCTATCCGCGCGCGTTTAAGATGATTGAGCATCGCCTAGCCAACATATAACATTTCTACTAAACGTATCTGGAGTATGGTAAGCTAACATTTTTGTTCCATTTTCAAAATACTGTTCTATTGTAATTATTATTCATTCGTCTTATACTCAGATAATCCACTAATCTAATCTGTTAGTCAATTAAACATGTTTGAAAAGTGACGCAAAAGCTTACAATTAATAAAAATTCCATTGGATTGCCATTGAATAAACATTTTTCATTCTCCAGAGATAAAACCTCATAAACATAATTGTATTGGATGGAACAACAGATAGTGATTTAATATAATGACTTTAAATTTAAAGTAGGGGTCCGAGTGAATCCCGAGGGGACTCCGGGCACACCTTGGGCCGTCCGCGCCGCTCGCCAAATTAAAATGATAAATCAAAATCCGTCAGGTAGTCGCACAGAAATATAAAACGAACTGAAGTTCCCACAACTTGTGAAACTTTTATGGTTGTGTTTTCAACGTTTGCTTTATACTTGCTCATCGGTTCTCTGTTTAAGTACAAGCAAAACTAGAATGATAAAAATGTTTGAATTGTGCAGTTAACAAACTTTTGCGTTCGACGATTTCTTTTAGATCGTTGTTGGATTTTTATGTGCAATTTCAACAATTTCTGTACATATATATATTACGTTATGTAGCACATTTAATAATACTTATACGGGTTACTTACAGTCTTACTGGCTATATATTCCATAGTGAGACGTAAACGTGCAGCGTGGTGATGTACTGCATTCCTCTGTCTACCTCTTCGGAGGGTACCTACTGGTGTAATGTTAGATTTTTTTATTCTTATAGTACTAGAGCAAACATAGATTGTGTGTTTAATGGGAAAAATGTTATGTAGAATAAGATGACTTGAGAAATGCACGATAGCAGAAAAACCTCCAGTCAAGAATACTGGAGTCATTGGACAATCAATCATTATAGTGCGTGTTGTATCATCGTCGTGTGTACCATTATCGTTGTGCTTCATTTTAAGGGTTAATTATGTAATAAACTATTAATTTCCCTCGCGGAAAATTTATAGTTTATTACACAGTATTAAGCATTGGCCATAATAATCTATGGGAGATTTTAATATTATCAATACCTACTTATAATACAAATTCTGCTGCACTCTTACATTACATGAAAATATCTACGTACCTACTATTGGTTTATTCTTTCTGCGGCTATTTAAATTTTTGTAACACCGAAACCTCTAATTATGAAGACACTTGAGTATTCCAGGCGAGAGTGTGAAACTCAACATTTTTATATCAAGTTCGGCCAAAAAATCTCTGGGTATTTTATTACGTTGATCCTTTGATATTTGCGAAAGGCCCGTCACGGCGTCTAAAGAGTTATAAATAATAGCAATCATTAAGGCTTACTCTCTCGATGAGAGCTCGGTCTTCAGATGTTGAAAAATAAAATGCGTAGCGCAATCTCCCTTGATGAAATTACCTCATAATTTAAAAGTACGTAAGCCTTTACTAATATTTTATTTTTCGCCCTAAAGGAAGCCGCATCGGCATCAAAGTGGGGCAATTTAATAATTCCAACCGCGGACCTCGTGGTAAAGCTAATTTAGTAATAACAAGGAAAACAATTGCGAACGATTAACGTTAACACATTTCTTGTAACAATAACAACATGTCGCTCCAGATTTTGTTACTTGAATCGCACTGAAAGGAATACACTGATTGATTCGTTTACACAGCAACCATTGGGCAATAATAACGAGGTTGTAACAAAATGTGGAACACGTTATACTTCAACAATCGCATACTCATATCAACATTAAAATTGTTTGTTATATGAATAATATAATCCTGTCAATTTGAGCGACATGAGACATGAGCGAGTTAGACTCTTTTATGTTAACGTCTACACTCGGGCACCGTGGTGTACCACGGACTTATCAACGAAATATGTCCACCCATGACATATAAATAAATCGCTCGAGAAACTGTGTATTGCTTCAACATAACAAAAAAATAAATACAACACAATAAACGCCGCGGTACATTTTTATCGGTAGGGTGTGAATTGGTGCATTGACTCAGGTGTTTTCAAAAATCGCTATTGGCTGCAATGCACACGAAACTAAAGCTTTATTTCCAGTCCGCAGGCACGTATTACAAACATTTATTTTGTAAGCTATGACCATATTGTACGTATATTGAACACCTAGGGCGACACGTTTAATGTGCAACTTTATTTAACCACTGACCAGTCTTCACGGGTTTTCTACAATCATACATATATCATAGTTATATAGTGCCTATTTAACTGAAAATATACATGAAACAAAATGTGTTCGAATCGAATTTAAGTCTTCGCAAGTTGAAGAGTTATTACCAAAATTGTTCAGCTGGGTCTAATTTATCCTATCACGAGCACACGCGCGTTAGCCGGTTCATTACGCGTTCGCGGGTTAATTATAAACAGATACCAATTCCGCATTATTATGTCCAATGAAAATAAATATTTATTTGATACAAATGCGGTATTGGTAGGCACGCTAAAACAATTGTGCGGCGGAATGTGCGCGGGCTGCAATTTGTCAACTGTCCCGAGGTTATGTGGGCTCTCTGTAAGTACTTAATTAGAGAACGCGTTCAAATATTATTGCACTCGTCGCTATTCAGGGAATGCACATTAAAATTTCACAGTGACCAACGTATTTTGTTAGGGTTCATTTAAGAATTGATAAATTGGGTAAATGTATTGTTGTTTTTTATTAATAAAAACACACTGTATAATGATAAAACTTTTAGCTCACACACAAAAAAGCTTCAACACATAAACGTTGCTATTTACCGATATACACCACATAGCACAAGAGCAATCCTCGTCTGAGTTTTCTGAATAGATATTCGAACGACTAAACGGCATGTCGGGCGGTTATCGAGAGCCATTCCTCAGATACCTAGCCATAATGTTTTATTAAATGTCATCCGCAATATAATGAGGTGCGAGGGATCCAACATTTGCGAGAGAGGCGCTACAGAAATATGTGCGAAGTATTATGGAGTGCCGTTGTAAGTCAATGAAGCGGCAAATGGGGTGTGCTCGCCGCTTCGATGAGGGCACACTCTAATAAATAAAATTATGCCTCTGAAATTACAAGAATACGCGGTCCGCCAGCGATCCCCGCGAGATTGGATGCTGGAGATTTTCACCGATATCCTCTTATAATGAATGTAATATGTAGTAAGCTTTGAGGACGCCATGACTTTGTTGCGGCGAAAAAATTAGATTGCTCCCCACGTGTTGCAGATGCTCTGAAACCGTTTTGTATTTTAAACATTGGGCACATAAGCAGTTTGGATAATGTACATACGCTAGCGCAAACTTTAAGGTAATAAAAGCTACATAATAAGAATTCACAATTGGAGATTAATAGAAATCTTGGTGTTTTTGTCTTTTCGGTACCTATATCTTTTAATAAGAAACTTAGCAAGTTTACCCGGGTTTTGCTATCTTTGTATACAAGCGATTATTATTTTCATGGTAAGGAAAAGATGGAAATATTTCAATTGAAATGAATGGCCAGATAATTACAAGAAAGTTATACAGTTCTTTGGTTTCTGTAGATGTGTTCTATTATTATTATTTCGTCACGTTAAGTCCCTTAAAGAGTAGACAGTAATAATCTATACCTATAGGTAATTGCCGCGGGTAAAGTTAGCTAAGGATGTCGCGGGATTAATTGAAACACGTCAATCGCAACAAATATTGATAATGAACAAAACAAGATCAAACGCATACGATTAAATCGACACCGTTGATTTGAGATGCAAATTTATTTATGTCACGTTTTTCACAATTTTATGTACAAACAAATTCTTCCTGACTGGATGGCAAATTCATCAATATTCATTTAGCTGAAACCGGTGAGCTTTGTAGGAATAGAATGTGTGCGTTTTGTCTGAATATGTAATCGTCGAAAATACGATTTGAAATTGGTTAGTGTTCATACATTTTTACTGACACGGATGTAGTTGTAGCATTTCGAATTTTACAATTTTTTAAAGACCGACTGGACAATCTGCTAAGAATCTGTTAAATTGTAATTGTTGAAATTTGATTTTTATAACATATACACACTCATGTTTCACCAGTTACTATGTATCTGTGTGATCAAGGTACAGGCACAGACAAACTCTTTTTTTTTATTTATAAATCACATTGGAATTTTACATAATACTGGACAGAAAAGTTTTGGCCTGTCATCGACTGAGTTATATATTAAATGATCTGTTAAATCCTACTTGGCTAGCGTAGCTAGGATCTTAAACCTTGTCGTTTTGGAAGGAGATTTATGCCCATTATTGGAACGGTAAAAAGAGATGATGATAATGATTATTTGTATGAATGTAAACTTCATTGTACAGTTGAACAGTCTAACAGTGGTACTTTAAATTGTATTTAAATTAAAATTAAATTTGTTAAATTAATCAGTCACCAGCGAGAGCGCCGTTTCCTCAACGGATGGTGTTTATTTAAATAACAGCAGAACTCTCTTCCACGTTCGTATCGACGCACTGACACGAATGAAATACAATATTGCCATTGTAATTTTCGCAAATGTTTTCCGTTGTGGTAATTTTGTGTGCTCGCAGTAAACCAGAATTTAATGTTTCCAGCAATAAAACACTGACCGAGTTCCGAGCTTCGTGCCCAGCTAACAAAAGTTGAGTAGGTACTGCAGAAATTTCACGTCGACAGTTGCAAAATAAAATGATAATTTATCCCGTCTACTGTGTTATTACGCTGGTTGCCTTGTTTTCGAACCTCTAATGATCGTCTTATATCGAGCTTGTAAATCAAATTGCTTTTAACCACTTTTCGATAAATAAAACGCTAATTGGCTTAAAAGGTCATGTTTATTTGTTAAATTTCAGTCTAAAGTTAAGCCTTCGTTGCATGTTTATGGTTCAGATTACGTGAATTATCGAGGACGACAAACATAAATATATCTAGGTATTTTATAATAAAAATGAATGAATTTTCATTTTTTTTTCGTAAATATTATGATTTAATTTAAATCCAACCAATTTCGATCCAAATTGCTAAGCTATTAATAAAATTTCAGCTTATTTCTTTATCAATTTATGTAAAAAAATCCGTCTAAATACAAGGACATCTTATATGATATAAGGGCTGATGGATTGTTGAATGGATGTAGATATGGTCATATCCATAGGTCGCTGGTTCATATCCGGCTCGAAGGACCATTTGCTGTTAAGAAAACAGCAAAGAAATTGTTTAAATTAATTTTATTGAATTAATTAAACTTAAATGCACCTGCTCGGGCTA
>DWFO01005351.1:0-10603 GCA_018246595.1 Mimoniades nurscia nurscia
CATCACATTACCACCTTATCACAGACCCACTTACACTGGATTTGAAGTGAATTAGAACTCTCTATAATATGCTACTTCACTAGTACATACATTTTGTAGTCTTAATAAAACGGGGAAGGAAAAAACATATTTTAAAATGGAAGGGGATTTGAAATCTGCTTTCTTATTATTTATTTTCAGAACAATTTCTTCGCTATCAATAACAATATTTATATATAGTGTCTCATATTTGATTAATTCCTTGAGTAGCATATATTTTAATCGCGAATCGGTAATATGTATTAGATTAACATCACTTTACACATAATACGTCACGAGTCTCTTGATGCTCTACTAGAAGGATTTTCCAGATGATATTATACTTTAAAACTTTTAAATATGATGGTACTTTAATTTTTCTTAGCTAATCAGTAGTAGGTACTATTTCGTATTGACAGAAATGTACCACAAGACATGTTTGTATTGCTGCAAATTTAAAAATTTATTTTTGTAATTTTCTATCGGTATTGAATACAAAATGTGTACGTACAAATCCCTCAGAGCGCAATTTCGTGTAGAAGTCCACCGCTTGAGCGTCGGGCTGCAGGCACCTGGTGTTGACGCCGAGCGCGCCGCGCAGCCGCGGCAGCAGCTCCCCCACCACCACGTACGACAGCCGCAGCGCGTTGCCCAGCTCCGCCACCACCAAGCGCGCCAGAGATATAAGGAACGCCTGTGGAAGTAGGGATTTTATAGTCATGGCTGGAAGGAATCCGGGCATTTCTATTGTATGTTATATAATTATATGTATTCATTGTTCGTATTTGTTACGCTATTAATTTACTTATTTCTCATATTATATTCTCTTGTATCTGTTTTAATGCTTACTACAATATTTTGCCGCTGATTCGTAGATAATACCTCCAGGCTATCTGCCTCTTGTAATTTTATTACAATAAAGCGTAAATAATATAAAAAATAATCCTTAATCTCATAAAAGACTGGAAAAATACTGATAAGTTTTAAAAATATATAAATGAAAAACTAATATTTTAAAGCAAAATTATATGTTGGAAAAAGTTCACGGTACCTATATTTCTTTTTAATTTTTTTTTCCAAAATTAATATCACTAGAATTCAAGTCTGACTTGAAAAAATCTTAGCAGACGCGAAGTCTTCAGAAAGCCAATTAGATTCGAGTTTTCGTTCTTGTCGAATTATGAACGCTGGAAGTTTCAGGCAATTAAACTTGAGCACCGTTCAACTTGTACCTTTCTAGAAATTTTCTTCATCTCGGCACTTTGTGTGTCCACCATGTTATGTGGAGATGAGCGGGGGCTGTATATTGAGTTTGAGCTGTGTATTCGGAGTGCTACTTCTTCCTCGGCAGTCTTCGAGGACTCCGATTTAGCCTGGAATTAGATACACCCATCTGTGCGAATCCTAGATGCTGACTGCAGTACATAGTCAGTCAGTCAACTCACACATTTAGCTGGAATAATTTGTTTGTGTGTTGCAAGGTGGATTAAAGGAGATATAGTAATACAAGAACTTATTTGTGGGATATTTTGAGCCTTTCCAAAGGTCTTTTGACAAGGTCTAATGGCGTATTTTCAAAGTAATAAAAGTTCTGAGCGAATTTATTATTTAAGTGTAAATCAGATTGACTTTGATTTTCTTTACAGGTCTCTTCTTGTCTGCGATTTTCTTAAATCTACGAATATATTTGATCATTTTAAATAATCTAAATATATAGCTACTTTTCCATTAGATACTGTTTGAAGATTAAAGAGTTAGAACAGAAATATTGATCATTTATTTTAATTTCACCGGTAAGTTGTGTCACGGTTATTTTGATACAAATGCATCTAATGGCGGCTGAAACTCACTTTGCTATTTTTGTCAGTCACCGGAGGCTTCAAATCTGATATAGTTAACTCGTCAACCAGAACGTCTAACATTTTGAACAAAAGGGTCGCTCGCGCGCATTCCTTGACCGGCGCCGCTTGTAATGGTGCATATCCGTCTACGGGAAATCTACAAAAGTAAAACGTCACGAAAGAACCTGCTTGAGAATAATAATTGAAAGGCGCTGCGAATGAAATGTTCAAAAATGGCGTAGTACAAACTGAAAGATCTTTTATTTATATTCATTGCAAAAAAAATGGGACTCCTAAAAGGACACACTCATATTTTATTTCTGAATATATATTATTATATATTATTATTATTATATATTATTATATTAATATATATTATTATATATACTTATATATTATTTCTGAACTTATATTTGTGGGATGGGATACTTGTGAAAGATGTATACATAGCTCCAAGGGCACTATTCCACAGTTGGCAAGCAAATATCTTTGTTGTGTGAGCGACAAGAATATATGAACACATAACTCACACAAACGGCACATGCCCGAAGTTAGCATACAGGTGTTCTTGCATCGCGAGCGACACCGCCGGGAAATAAGCCACGCCGGTGCCGTGGGCTACTTTATTGAACGCTACCCCCAATGACACACCGTTCCTGGAATAACGATGTACTTTTTAAAGTATTTTGCAGAGGAATGTAGTGCACTCCCATGTAACATCAGCCAACTTCACCTGTAGAACTCCAAAGTGCCCTTGTCCAGGTCGATGCAGGAGCCGATCACATCGCCCGACAACCATGGATCGCCATAGGGTGACGTGGCCACATTCCATCTTCGAACCCTGCCGCCGTCATACGCGTAAGAGTTCGCGGTGTCGCCCACACCAGTGTCCATGGAGAACAGGCATGCCGCGGTACACCAACCGATCTAGGTTCATTAATAACGATTACATTGACACAATATTAACACAATAGCAATGAGGACCTAATTTTTGTTCATAAAAAATATTACATGAATATTAGTCATCACAATGTATTTTCTAATGTAATGTATGTATACTTCGAGGCACTTATAGAAATGCTAATAAGAAATTCTAGTTAGAAAAATCCAGTAGTTAAGCCAGGACCTCTAGAAAAATCCAGTAGTGAAGCCAGGACCTCTGGATCGGTAATAGCGCTCAAAACCAGTGGATCAACGAAGCAGTAGAGTTTCATTATAGTTTTTGTCGGCCGGCGTGAGAGGTAAACATTTGCTAGTACCTACCTAGTTATTTGTAACTAACTCTGAGGCACGATATTGTACAAGAAACCTTTACATCATTATTACATAATATAGCGAAAATCCAATGACCGAAAATGTAATTAACGCTTCTCAAACAACGTTGCGGTAAAAGGCTAGTCTCTAACGAGGCGCAGGCTCATGTCGCAGAAACTTACAACCGCGGCTCTGTATTAAGAAAGTTTGGTTCGAACGCCCACAAAGTTCCACACGTTTCCTTAGTTGTGAAACTTTGAAATTAGAGTAAGTTACATATCACATAATATGATGGTTACATCGGAGTTTTGAACATTATCGTATATCTAATGTGGGAGGATATTGTTCGAATAATAAATAGTAATTCAGTAAATAATTGTGTTAATAATAATCAGTTTATTGTATATTATATTATACAAGTATAATAGCAGTGACTGCGACTTCGTCTGCGTAGAAATCTAAAATTCTGAAATGTAGAAAAAAGTAAAAAAGTTACTTCACGCCTGTAATCCCCAAGAGGTAGGCAGAGGAATGTAGAACACTCCCACGTTTTACCAGTAACTTTTAAGTCCCACGATGGCATAGGTGGTGAGCCTATTGCCATATACCGGGCACATATCCAAACTCCGAGCCACTACTAGAAAATCTAAATTAGAAAATTTAATAGTTCCCGACCCGGGAATCGAACCCAGGACCTCCCGTTCGGCAGTCGCACTTGCAACTAACACGACCAACGATACATACATATAATACTTATAAAGATGAATTCAGAATCTGCGGAATGCAAGGGGATTAGTATCGTCAGATATATGTTATCCCGATTCTGTAATGAGGACAAACATTAATAAAACGCGAGTAAAACAATTTGTAAAAGCGAAAATCCATGCTTGTAATATTAATATCGATATTACCATTTCGGATACCTCACTAGCGTAGCAAAGCGACATTGTCAGCGGATATTGCATATTGAAATTTATGATAAATATATCCGCAAGCTGTCATTAGGCACATTATGGACAAAACCCCTCAGGGGAGTCCTGTGACCAACCGTGGACTGGGTCGGGCTGATGGTGCGATGAAGTTTTAAGGCTACGATTTGGCAATGTTGCCAATTCGATATTCTAATAATTGCTCGGATTCTGGATATTTGCTTGGTGTATGGCAATAGACTCACCACATATTCCATAGTGGGACCTAGACGTAATTATTGAAACGTAGGAAGAACAAACGTTCGTGCTTTGAATAGTATGGGCACGTACTTAAGTAGAATAAATGTCCCGTGATTAACCTAAGCATAGAATAGATCCAGGTTATAACATGACTATGACTGACTTACTATATATCCAGCGGCCGAGCCGCTATTAGAAAATACTAGAAAATATGATTTCAAAAAATCCAGTACAATAGGTGCTCGACCCGAGATGCGAACCCAGGATCTTGCAACCATTCCACCAACGACAACCAAAAACTTCGTAGAATACGTCTTACTCTTTAGGTTAGTAATATACTTAAGTTGTTTTATTTCTAAATAAATACCTTCTTATATAAAATTCTTCTTGTAAACATAGACTGTTGAAAATATAAAATAATTAAATATAACCTCTTACGCTGAAAAATTACAGGAAATATGAAACAGCTCTTTCATTCACATTTTACAGAATTTACATTTTACAAAACCATTTTATAGATGCAATGAGTCAACATTACCAACACATCCAATCCAACTTGGGGATTATAGACAAGAATTTCTCACGGGAGGCCTATGTTCAGCTGTAACTTCTGGCTGTCGATAATGATGAATTATACAACACACTCCTAAGTATGCTCACTAAAAACTCTTCGCAGAGGCGTAATATTGTAGAAAAAAAAAACAAATATGTATTATTCTTAAAAACCGCTTTTATTCATCTTCGTTTTATTACGTTTTATTAATTGACATGTTTCTTTACGCATGCTATTTTTCCTTTAAAAGATTACGTAGTTAGTTCATATGTTACAATAGGATGCATTCTATGTTAGTATTAAAGACATCGACAAATCATTATAAAAGAGTTTTAATAAAATGCTAAAATGACTGCCCCATTGGTCGTGTTGGTTGCAAGTGCGACTGCTGAACGGGAGGTCCTGGGTTCGATTCCCGGGTCGGGCGCTACTAAATTAGAAAATTTAGTAGCGCCCGAGTGGCGCTTTCTAGTAGTGGCTCGGAGTTTGGATATGTGCCCGGTATAATAGCAATAGGCTCACCACTTATTCCATCGTCGGACTTAAAAGTAACTAGTGAAACGTGGGAGTATTCTACATTCCTCTGCCTACCTCTTCGGGGATTATAGGCGTGATGTTACTTTCTAATAAAATGCTAATTGTACACACGTATGTATTTTTAATACAATCGCTCTTCCTTAGTTTTCACTACTTTATTAAATTATTATTAAAAATTATTTTATTAATTAAATAAAAAAATATTTTAAGTAGCCAGTGTTCGTTCAAGATTTAAACAGCGAGGCGCCAAATTTCAACAAACCCATTTGAAATATCACTTTTTATCAGCCTTAAGTAAACCTTGCTGCAACGCTGAAGGGAAACATTCTAAGAAAACACGAACATACATATTAGAGTTTATCGCAACGTGCACTAAGACGTGTAAAGTTGTCACCTCACACTTGTCCAGCGTGGCCGGCAACGGCCTTAACTGTTGTCATACTTAGAACAGACCCCTGTCCAACAGGGGAAAGGTAAGCGTCGATGACAATTTTAAGATCATGTTAATAGTAACACAATTATACACTCGTTTATACATATTTAATAAACATTTAAAGTATGTACATTAGAAATCATTGTACACATATTAATGAATTGTACCGAAATGCTCTAAATGTGAATCGATAGTTATTCGGTATGTATTCAGTAAAGCTCGGTTGGTTAGAGTTCGGCACGACGACGTACTGATCATTGTTTGCACAATCATTTCTGGCATCTCATAATGGTTCAAAATGTATTTCATATTAACGACAGCTTTTGCTCATTGATCGCTTTACAAATATATGCTATCATCTGTGGTTTTTTTGTAATTAATATTGACTGCCTCAGTTGTGTTGGTTGCAAGCGCGTCTGCTGATCGGGAGGGGTTTAAATCCCGGATCGGGCACCACTGGATTTTTCTAACTTACAATTAGATTGTCTAGTAGTGGCTCGGAGTCTGGAAATGTGCCCGGTGCATATATACGTAAATAGGTTCACCACCTACTCCATAGTGGGACGTAAACGTAACTGGTGTAACGTGGGAGTGTACTGCCCTCCTCTGCCTACGTCTTTAGAAACTACAGACGTGATGTTACGTTTAATAATACGCTATATCGTACACCATATAGAAGAAATAATATAAAGGGGAACGACTGGTACAGGACAATATTTGGCGGTCGTATATATATAAATAAAACGATTGAGACCTGCCGTACAAGTAGACAGATTTCCATCGACTGTTTTTTATTTTATTTCTTAGACAACAAGTAAACAGGGATTTAAAACAACATAAAATACAATACTTCTATTAAAATTAATATTGCATTAAACTATAATATGAATATTACGTATATTATAACTCATGAACTCATTCAGTGTAGGAACATGTTGACACTGCCCGCCACCGCGCTGGGAGGCCCGAGCGCTCGCGTAAGCGGCGTGCCACTCAGCAAACTGTTGCGCGAATGAGGCACCACTAGCAGAGAACGTCGCTTCACGCTGTTGTTTGATCCATACAAATTAAATTCTCTGAAAACGGCTGGATTGTCTCTTTTGCTTTGTAATATCTTAAACATTTACTTACCGTCGGTTTGTAACACAAATATATACATACATGTACATGGATAACTCGTTTAATGCATACACACGATAAGCTATTTGTTCCAAACCACTATCTTTGTGGGAGTTATATCTTAGACAGAGGAAAGGTGCACATAGTTATAAATTTATATCTGCATACCTTCGATGTTTCCTTAATAAAGGCAAGTGAGGTCTGCCCAGTAGCATTTTGTTAGCGCCGCATGGCCTGACTCCTGTAAGACGACGCTTGACTCATACTGAAACGACAATAAGGGTTGACAATGAAAATGATAGTAACGATACCCAAAGTACATGTCTTTCATTTTCACTTGATACATCGTAGCAGAAAGTTTGTTCGTTGTCACATACCAACCAAGTTTGACATCTCAATGAATTTAGTTCTGAATGTTATTATTATAATTAGTCATCAAATATACAGTAGTCACAAAGTAGAACATTAACTCATATAAATTTACAGTTCCAATGATTAATTAAATTAATTCAATTAAATTAAATTAATTAACATTCATATATTATCGCCTATTACATACTATGTAAAATTTTATTGTATACACAAAATAACCTTACATTAATTTTACTTTTCCTTTACATTACTTATCATATTTTCGAATAGCATCTACGAGTACACTCATAACTCGCGGCTTTTTGTTGATGCTGTGAATGCATGCTGCATAGGTGATAGTAGGTACAAAAATACCATATGTACTTACTGACGTGGCTTATAACTTTTAGAGGTCTGTACCCCACGCTAAATGAACTAGACTAGACCGTAAGCTCGTACACTGGTAATCTTATAGCCACTTAGCTTTTTAACTGCGCAAATTAATATAATCACATTTTAAGCGCGAAAAATAGGACTACTTTTCACGAACACATTACCTGTATTTGGTTAGGAAAGCGAAAATTTAAACAGAAGTAGGATTAAAAACACAAATCCTCAACGCTACCGATGAAGTGTCAGGCGCTCTTGACCTTTCAGTATCTACAGAATCACGGTACAGTCACACATAGTATAACAGATCGCTGAATAAAATTTTTAAACTATAAAGCTTTGATATAGTGGCGTTCAGTAGCTGTAGTAGTAGTAGTATCGTATTTATATACACACGAAAAACCCAAGAAATAAACCGTCAGAAAGATTGAGGATCAATTTAACTAGCGTTAGCCAACATGTTACCCATAAAAAGCAAGAGAGGGTCGATTTTGAATTTCGAATGCGACGTGAATGAATATAGCTCAAACAAGGTTCTAAATTCGAAATATTCTAAAAAAGTCTAAATGTCATAGTCATGTCAATACGCGCTAGCGACCAGACATGTTTGCTTCCTGGTCGTTTGCTGCTCTCTTCGCTTAAAAAAAGTACCTATCGCTAATGGTAACAGTTTGTCGGTTAAATAGTAGTTTTGTAAACATAACTTCACGCATGTAACTCCCGAACAGGTAGGCAGAAAAGTGTTATCACTCGCACGTTTCACCAGTTACGTTTACGTGCCATACTAGAAAAGAAGGTGACGCTATCGCCATACACCGGGCAGATGTACAGACTCCGAGCCGCATTCTGCACTGCAAATTTTAATTAGGTAAATTCATTGGTAACCTACCTACCGGGCTTTGAACCCAAGACCTCTCGATCGACTACCACGCTCATAACCACTCGACAACCGAAGCAGTCAAACAGTAGTATACTGTATTTATTGTAATAGTATACAGTATTTTCCTTAAGAGACTTATTTATTAAATAAATATAGTGCCTCTATTGGAGAAATTTTATTAACAGCGAGGAGAATCTATTGAATAATCATTGGTGAGTCAAGAAATGATGGATTGTCCGGGATTCGTTTTCAATTTTTCGAAGCCGTTTGCTTTTGCTTTGGATTTAAATTGCTGATTCTTAATCCACGAGAAAAGTAAACATTCATTGTACTATAAATTAACTTTTAAAACGAGTTTACGGTTATTTACTTAATTTTTCTAAAATTTGAATTACTAAGAAATGTTGTACAATGATGCATCTTTAAAATATTCTAGTTTTTTTAAAACGTTACATCACGCCTGTAATCTCCGCAGAGGTGCGCAAAGGAGTGCAGCAAAATCCCACGATTCACCAGTTACGTTTACGTCCCACTATGGAATAGGCGGTGAGCCGATTGCCATGCACCGGGCACGTATCTAGATTCCGAGCCACTAATAAAAAATCCAAGTTAGGTTAGTGCCAATCGACGTTAGTACCCGATCTAGCAACTCAACCCAGGACCTAAAAATTAGCGAAATGCAATAGTAGGTACCCGATCCTGGATTCGAACCCAAGACCTGTCGATCAGCCGTTAAATTTTTTAGTAGTGGCTCGGATATTGGATTTGTGTCCGGTGTATGGCAATCCACTCGCCATCCATCTTACAGTGAGACTTAAATGTATTTAAGTGGTCAAACGTAAGCGTACAAATACACTCCTCTGCCCGCCTCTTACATTTATTTTCATTGGATTACAGGCATGATTTAAAAATCGCCTGCACAAGTGATATTGAAAAGAATATTGGTAATAATAATAAAAACTATGAAAGGCAATTTCTTAATGTTATAGTCGATTCCATGTTTCGAACAACATTTCCGGTGGCGAAGCTGGCAATAAGGCTATTATAAAATATTGAAGCGAATACCATCCCGTGCGTTTGCAGGCCGCTTAAAACTTCAATAAATTGAAAACCATTGACTCTTAATACCTTTTGCGTTGAGCCTTTATCAGATTATTTTGAATATGCAAGTGATTTTTTTTTTAATTTGACAGGTGAGCGCACACGCCTTACTCTCGTCTATTGTATTGTGAAAGTATCGAAATTGAGCGAGCGCGGTCCATTTAGAGTCTGCATGAGAGCTGACAATACCCAGCCGGCCGTTCGTTTCTCGCTGTCTGAATATCAAAATCATTTAGCCTCAATTTTATTTCATTTCGACCGATGCTATTTCGAGCGCTGATTTCCAACTCTCCGCTGCATATTGTCGAAAGTCAGATAACTCGATTAATGAATTTTTATTAACTTTTCTGCTTGACTGACCGATATCGATGTACATTTACCTATTTGTTGATTCCCGTCAAATATGGAATTAATGATTTATTTACAGCGCATATTATATTATGTTAAAAAATTATAGGTGCTGAAAATAAACTAGGTATATTGTGCGATATATTATTTATAATGTGCGAACTATATGGTGCGGTATATTGGACGACAAAGGTTACATCCTTTACAACTCTACAATGTTTCTTTATGTAATATATAACGTAACGCTACGTCATATACGTTATTATATAATTACCGGCTTAACTCACATTTGTTTTTTCTGGATGGTGCGTATTTCGTTATGTATTATATAAATATATAATACATAACAAAACATTGTACAGTACCGCGCACTACATGCCCGGGAGAGAGATAATCGATTTCCATCCATTTTCTTTGGCTGCTCGTTGCGCGTGCGACTGCCGATCGTGAGGACCTCGGTTCAATTCCCGGGTCGGCGGGCACTACTAAATTTTCTAACTTAGATTTTCTAGTAGTGGCTCGGAGTCTGGACAAGTTCCCGGTATATGGCAATAGGCTCACCACCTATTCCATCGTGGGACTTAAAAGTAACTGGTGAAACGTGGGAAT
>DWFO01005352.1:0-10603 GCA_018246595.1 Mimoniades nurscia nurscia
GATGACTGGAAATATATTTCCTATGGTAACGCTCGAGTGACTTTAGCAGCAGCTATAACGTACATATATATTTCTTACGCCATCAAAATAAAAAACGGTTTTTTTCCGACCTTTTTATCGTTTTACTGTTGGAACACAGGTCTCACAGTGAGAGGATTAAGGCCAACGTCTGCCACGCGGGCCACAGGTTGGCAGTTCGCACGCCTTAGAAACATTGAACGAATAGAACAACACAAAATCACATAGTATAGCAAGACATATTGCGCAGATCATGCCCACAAAGCATATATATTATAGCAAATATATTATAGCAAAGGTACTATCTGTAGTAGTTTGCTGTAATATATTTTGTTATAGCTGAGTGTATTAATATATATTATAACTCTATGTGTGATGAGCTTCATCTATTAACAGAAATAATTAAAGAATAATTACAAACGTTGTACAAATTGCGTTGTATGTGATATATGTATGTTTATTTTATAGTTTACGTGTACGTTGGAAATTTATTTAAAAGTATTTAATATATTCCTCATTGTATATTATTTAAGTTGTGTGACAATATATGAATAAGTATGATTATGTGCGTAATATGCAGATAGATTAATTAAAGAAATTAAATTGCAAAAAAATAATTTGTTTTATTCTAAATAGTCTATCTCTAATGCTATTAGCATATACAATGTTTAAAATATTTTTGTTCATCGACAACAGTAATCATTTATCTTAAAAATCTTGAACACAACCGTCTTAAATAAAAATAACATATCTTATTGTACAATAATAATGATTATAAAACTAATAATAGTTAATAACACGTTAACGTTTCGATGGTGGCGTGGTGAACGAAGTGTAATCCAATTCAGTGCCGGAAGTCGATTTTCTTTGTAACGTGTGCTTGGATACGACTCGTCGCGCCCACGCTAGATCGCGAGAGTCCCTAGACCGGAGACATCTAGACTTGGACGTGGTTGAGCTTGCCGACTGTTCCGAGGATGTAGTGCCCGACCAGTTGGAGTCGGTGGCTCGCTGGCGGTACGTCAACTCGGATTGCGTCACGGTGCTGGTCGAGTACAGAGGCAACCGCGAGTGCTCGTGGCAACACTTCGGTATCTGCACTTCG
The DNA here is from genome assembly GCA_018246595.1 of Mimoniades nurscia nurscia. NCBI lineage: Eukaryota > Metazoa > Arthropoda > Insecta > Lepidoptera > Hesperiidae > Mimoniades > Mimoniades nurscia. The sequence goes on from DWFO01005352.1 coordinate 1,124, forward strand.
GCGATATCCGTCTGTATCTTGGGCGGGCTGGCGGACCGCTTGCTTCGACTCTCATCAGACACACGACCAGACTCGTCACCTTTAGCCACAGATTCGGCGCCTTCGCTTACATTTTCTTTATCGCTCATAATAACTTCCATGTACTTTTCAGTATTCTCATTCATGTCGTACACTTTTTGCGTTTGGAACGATCCCAATGACGACGTACGTGGTTTGGAGCGGGTGCGACCCGCGCGTTTTTGCTCGCTGTAGAACACGGCGCTCTGGTGGGCAGGCAGCATCGCAGGAATGTTGGACTCGACGCCCGCATACGCGATGTCCTTGGAGAACGATGGGGCCGGACGCTCTCTGCACGTGCATCCGTCTTGATCGCCGAGGACAAAATTGAAACACATCTGTATGAGGCATATCAATATAGCTGCTAACAAAACTACGCCCACGTACAGATGTGGCGTCCAATCTGTGTTGATGTATACATAGGAATCCGTGAGAGTCTTCCACGGGTGCCATTTGTTAGCACCGGCGCTCTGTACATCGAAAAGATTTCGTCTCGATAAGCCTTTGCCGTAACTCTGCACAGCTGCTGCTATTCTCAACACGCCACCGTAAGCGGCGTGCAGGTGTTCGTCGACTAAGTGTGGCGCTACGTTCCTCTTCATCCAGTGCCACATGTCGTTGTTGAAATTGACGAAATCTGTGTGTCGGCATGCAGCTGGCGAGCTGTTAAGGATACATCGTGACACAGTCGTGTAGTATTTTAGCAAAATGTTGTCGGACACTGGTGACGTGAGGCTTACAAATGCACCTGTCCTCAGCGGTAAGGCCATAGCGGTTGGCTCGCGCTCGTCGTCAAGCCTCGGCAAAGGTACATGCATACACGCAGCTGAATCACGTCTCAATATCAAACGTCCGCACGGATCGAAATATTTACCGTTGCCAATGACAATCTTGGCAACTGTCAAATTGGACCACTCCGGTACGCTTTCAGGTTTCTTCCAACCGAGGCCTCGTGTGTTTAAAATTATCTTTATATTATCATAGAAGTCGTGCAATTCTCTAACTTTCGCATATGGTACATAGCCAGCGTAATAAGCAAATCTAGCCGTGGGTAGAATTTCACTCCGTAAGTGAGCGCCTATTGTGTCTGCTAATGCTTCTTTAAGCATCACTGCGGTCTGATTGTCTACATCTTTATCAACAGTATGTAAAGCTTCACGAAAATACCGTAAGGTGTCTCTAATATATTTACCATTAACTCTTTCTGGACTGACGGGCAATGGGACTAATTGTTCAAACAATCGTCGAGCCTTTAACTTTGCGATATCCTCCTCGTTCCAGCATCCTTCATGAGCAAATCTATTATAAAATATAGCACTACCTGTACTCGAACTCCAGCTATTTGGTATTCTTGTAAACATTAAGAAGAATATTAGAAAAAGCATTGAAATTACATAATTTTGTATATGTATTCATTGTAAAATTTCAAATATGGCGCGTTGTTTTTTTGTACATCGAGACAATGCTTGACAACCTTTAACAATGACAGATCTCAGTAGCGACATTAATGAAAATTAATTATGTTTGTATAAAATATTTTTCTAGTAGCGAAATAAAGTGATACGTTTGCCAAACCTTGCTATAATCTGTAACAATTAAGAAACTTTCATTACAACCTAATATATATATTTGTGTCAAATGAAAGTTTTGTATTTATTGTTTGATTGCTTGGGGATTCTCGTTTAGAGAATCGATGTTATAAAACCATACTTGCAAAACCCTAGATTTAATAGAAAGTAGAGTTAAGGGTAGGATCATAGATAATGGTCACTATTATACATCTATAGGTGTAATCGACGAACGAGCCCGGTTTTGTTGGCTCGCCGTTTTTACACTAGTTGGTCGACAGATCTGGTTATCAAAACAAATTGATTTGTGTTTATATTCGTTTACTGACTTCACTTTTTTTTGTAATACTTTTGTGAGGCAATAAATCATTATTATTATGTGACCAATGACAAAGCGTATCATCTAAATATCTAATTTGTACCTATAAAAAAAACTGTGTGTATATGTGTTCATATACACGCAGACTGGTGAGTGGTGACACCGGCGAGGGGTTCAGTTTTAAAATAGTCGATTTATACTATCAAGAGTATCGATTCCACTTACTCGATTCTTTCAGTCTAAATGTACATGAATGAATGTACTGACTGCACTACGCAGAGGGACAGTTTTTGAAATTTTTGATATTTGTTTTGTTTCTTTCATTAGTAATAACGAACATTAAAGCGAAAAATAATATGATGAACGAAGTAATACGAGTCTGAAGCAACAAGAAATTGAAATGTTCTTCTGTGGATAGCAATTTATTCTGATAATTAGAATATAAGCGCGTGTGTAAACCATATTAAACTATTTGAATGGAATAAATAAAAAAAGTGTACTTAAAAATTTTATTTAATATCGCGGCTAAATCATGGTTATACTATTTTAGCAGAATCTTTGCTTTTGCTACAATGTCCAGGGTAAGTAACATCAGAAGAGTAACATAGATATATACATATCGTCACGCCAGATCCTCTACGGGTAGGCTGTAAGCACCAAACGCAAAATTTATCTATCCTTACAGATCTGCCCTACTTCTTCATTCAACACTCATCACAAGAATTAATAAAACACAATGTTTCCCTATAGGGTATATGATTCGCATACGTTCTTATTTAATTGTACATATGTATCCAGGCAATTAAAATTACAAAAAAAAATTGTACATATTTTAACAAATTAAACTTTTACCACAAATTGTATAAGCTTAATTTGCATTACCTTTATAGAGATGTACAATCATTTACCTTTGCAGGATATTAGAAACTTTTTTCTTCCCAAAAATCCGAAAAAACCTGTAGAAGATGATGATGATGTTATACCTAATTCACCTGATGTTCAAATAAAAAATAAGGTAATTATTGATTATTTGATTTATCTTAAATTTAATACATATAGTTTATTTCATATTAGTAACACAATCTGCAATTTGATATTTATGGTCACTGCAGCTCAAAGACTACACCTCAGATTCAAATTTAACCTTTAGACCCCTTTTAGGAAAATAATTTAAGATGTGTGAGGATGGGCGAGTTATGTTGAAATATACTTTGTCTAAAACTGCATTGTGTATTGTGATACACAGCCACATTTCCTCACTCTCCCAACACTTGACCTGTTTATCATTACATTAATGCTTATTAAAATCTTTGGATTATAAAATAATCAGTTCAATCAAGATTAACCTAGTCTAACAGACTGCAGTAATAGAACACAATCATAACACAAACATTTAATGGTTACATTTCTAAAAATACTTCAACTTTTTTTATTTAATTTTTTCTTATATCTTAGAAAAAGGAAGCACGAAAAAGAAGAATACTTCAAGATGATTCAGATGAAGAAGTATCAACACCTAAGAAAAAGGCATCATCGACCAGTGAAAAGAATAAAGTTATTAATGATAAAAAGAAATCAAAATTAGAACAAAAAAGTAATCTTAAGGAAGTTAAGGCCAGTGAGTTCTTTGGTGGATCAATTAAACGAACAGAACCAATTGTGACTAAAACAAGGAAAAAAAACACAGAAATCTGCATTCATTCAGATGATGAATTCGATAAGAGTCTGTTGGAGTTAGATGTATGTAATGGCTTGACAGAAAGTGGTATTAAAAGTGATGAATCTAAATCAGTTAATTTTGAATCGATAAAAACTGATAAAAATGCAATTGAAAGAACAATAAGTAAACAATCTGATTCCAAAAGTACTGAAAATGATAAAGAAATAAAACATGAGAAAAGTTCTCCTGGAAAAACGAATCAAAGTAAAAACAGTCACACAAAAAACACAGTAATGACAAATAATATAGACAATGATATAAATAAGATAAAAAAGGCAAATTCTGAAGACAAACCAGATAATAAAAGAAAATTCAGTGAGTTCATAGGAGAGATTGAAGATAATGTTTGTAATGATACCCAAGAAGATGAACAGAGCAGCAAAAAGCGGAAACAAAACAAAAGCCTCAATAACTCTGGTATGAATATTCAGTTTTTTAAGTTAAACATTTGAGTTACTTCATTGCGTTAACAAAGAAATAGTATTACACTATGATTTTAATCATTATTAATGTTATGTATTATATCAACTAAATCTTTATATAGCAATTAGAATGAGTTGCAATATCACCATTTTGTTTATCTATGTAAAAGGATTTTGGTAGGATAACCATAAAGTAAATATATATGAGTATATGTTTCTCAGTAACTATCAATTTCTCAATAACTTCAAATAAATTTATCAAATTGCAGTCCTTAGTGATGAAGAAAGACATGAAAGACAGAGGCATTCAGCTGCCTTATATCAAAAGTACTTGCACCGATCAGGACCCAAACATTTGGGATCTAAAGAAATCCCAGAGGTAAAGTAGTTTAAAATTTCCACAGCAAAAATAAAATCCTGGCTCAAGTGTATCGTGTCAGTATGATATTATATAAATAATGTTATCGACCTGAAAAACCTGCTAAAAGTGAAAAGGTTCACTATCAAGCCATAATTCTTAATCATACTGTTTCGATTGCACTGGTGGCCTTCAGATTAAAGAGCAGCACATGGGTAGATGTAGTTTCACATTGGAATCACATAATAAATTTAACTGATCCTTTTTTATGTACTTACAATATTAAAAAATGTATATATATATTTCCTATTTCAGGGTAGACCCAACTGTCTAAATGGTTATGCTTTTCTTCTTACTGGTGTCTTGGACTCATTCGAAAGAGAAGAAATCACTGAGGCTATCACAAAATATGGGGGTTGTGTTAAGAATTCTATCAGCAAAAAGGTGAACTTTTCTTCATATATTGAATAAACACATTCTATGACCAGTTTTTAAAGACAATTATTGTATTTCAAATCTTACCGAATCTTATTACATAGGGTCACTTATGAGATTTTATAAATATAACCACAGGTTACACATGTGCTAGCTGGGGACGAGGCAGGACCCGCTAAAATTTCCAGAGCTCAAGATCTTGGCATTAAAATTATCAATGAAGATGAGTTTTTGCAAATTATCAAAAATTCATCAGAGGCAACTAGTAATCACACTGTAGATATTGACAAAGAACTAAAAAATAGTAAGAAAACTCCTGACTCAAAGAAACATAGAAGTAAAATTAATAGTGACAAAAAAGTGCAAAGTAATGACAATGTAGTAATTGTAAAAGAAGAAAGTGTGAGTAAAAACAAAAGTAAAAACACAAATGGTGATGTTAAAGATAAAATGGAGCAACAAAATAACATTGACAAGCCTAAAAAAACAATTTCTCCAGTAGACAAAGTTAAAACAGAAACGAAACTTAAATATGAAGCTGAGAGTGAATCTACTGATATTAAAAGAAATGAGCAATCAAATTATATTCCTAATGGTTTGTTTTGATTCAATAATTTAAATAAACAGTGAATTAGCAGGTCATTCTAAAAAATTACTACTCTATACCAAGAATTATTATTTTATTTACTTTTCAGATTCAAAGACGAATGATATTAAACCAGAAATATCTAATTCATTAATGTGGGTGGATAAATATAAGCCACAGAACCTGAAACAAATTATTGGACAGCATGGAGATGCAAGTAATGTCAAAAAGTAAATATATTTTATAACATTTCAACTTACATAATGGGTATAATTACACATTTATGATTAAGTTCCTCACCATCAGCCTGTTAAAGTTTAACCTTTTTTGATATAAACTTCTTTTGAAAGATTTTTGCAAATAATTACCATTGTACATGTGTCTTGGTGATCACAGAATATGACATCTCACACCGCCTATATACATTGCTGTATGTAGGCAGCCAAATTATTCAGTCACTACTGTCTTCATAGCCTATACCCCGTAATGGAGCCTGGGGACATTTTCTTTAGCCACCCCAGCACAAATAATTACTATTATGTGTGATAATCACATTTCAACATTCATATGTTTATCTCAATTTTATGTTTTATTGTTTTAAAATCGGAACTTCCCACTTATCTGATGTCTCCACCTTTTTGACATTTGCAGCAGAAGCATGGTTTCCTGATCTGATGTACTTTTTTTTCAGATTGTTAAACTGGTTGACTAAATGGTATGCAAATAGAAAAGCGAAGTTGTCGAAGCCTAATCCATGGGCGAAAAACGACGACGGAGGGTATTACAAGGCTGCGCTTCTTTCAGGTCCTCCAGGTGTAGGTAATAACTAGAAATGTATCTGTTTTAGTCATTTCGAACATAGTTATCGTGTGTATTATTGTTGTAGAAAACTTTAAGGAAACAAAGTACCTACAATATTTTAACTATAACATCACAATCTGTAAACACCGAAAATGTAGGCAGTTGAGAGTGCAATACACTCCCATGTTTCACCAGTTAAATGCTCAGCCAGGAAATTAACACAGGACCTCTTCATTTGCAGTCACACTTAAAATCAAATTCAACTAATGAGGAAGTCTATGACTAACAATATTTTTATTAGATAAATATGAATGTAATTAACAATAGTATTTATCATTGTGAGGGGTACCTTAAAATTTTTGGAACAATTTATTTTACATTTTACATTGCTTTTTTTTACAATATCAAATTTCAAATATAGGAAAGTAATTAATTGTTATTTTTAGTATGTATTACAATAAATATCTCCATAAACGCTATAAATTCTGGGTATAACCACTTAACCGGGAAACTTATTTTGGTTTATATGTTCTAAGGAAAAACCACAACAGTGTCATTGGTCTGCAAGGAGCTAGGTTTCGATATGGTGGAGTTCAATGCATCAGACACAAGAAGCAAGACATTGATTAAGGAGCAAATCAGTGAACTTCTGACCACCAACTCTTTGTCTAGATATGCCAAAGGTAAAAATAACACAGGAACTATTATTTTCACTATTCGTTGAGATTAGGAAACTTGGCTAGAAAAGTGGCTAGAAGTAGACGGAAACGAAGAATTTAAGAATCTGGTCACTGGTGTGTTATGTTGGAGAGGCTAATGTCCCTACAGTAGACCAGAATGGCCAATGATGATTAATGAAAAGTTGTTTATTAGTTACATGTTAATACAATTAATGACTGCAAACAAGACTTTTTAAATTTTAACAGGTGACACTGGCAAGCAAGCAGTATCAAAGAAGCATGTTTTAGTCATGGACGAAGTTGACGGAATGGCCGGAAATGAAGATAGAGGTAATGGTGATAGAGAATTTTTAATTACAGCGGTATACATATATTATATTTATGTACAATACCTTTTGCTGACTCATATTTATTTTAACAGGCTTTTAAATCACAAATGTCTTCCAAAAGGAGATGTCGTGAAAAATATGCTGTTTATCTTACAAACACAAATTTATTGTATAGTATCAATAACAGGCAGTCCTATTCTGAATCTTCTTTAATGCATTTCCATTAAAACTACTTGCCATTTTCTTCTTTCTAAATGTGTTTTCATTTTAATCTCTTCAATGAGTTCTTCATATGTCAATTCATGTTATGCAAGTTAAATCGAACAAAAATAAACAAATTCTGTTTTGTATCTTGTACACTATGTGTAACATCTATGAAAGTTCTCAAGAATGTCTATATTAAGACTTCTGTGACTGACCTCTGTGTTTGACTTAATTAATTGCTTGTATGTAATATATCTCAGTGGAATATTTATCAATCTACTCCATCACCTTCATTATTTGTACAGGGGGCCTCCAAGAACTAATTTCGCTGATAAAGATATCATCCGTGCCAATAATATGTATGTGCAACGACAGGAACAGTCAGAAGATGAGATCTCTGGTTAACTACTGCTATGATCTGCGGTTCAACAGACCCAGAGTTGATCAGATCAAGGTACAAACATTAAGAACAAAATGATTGAATTAATGATTAAATGCATGAATCATTAAATAAATATAAAAAAAAGTAACATCACACCTGAAACCTTAAAGAGGTAAACAGAGGAGTGTAGTACACTCCCATATGTCATTGGTTACATTTAAATTTTATTGAATGAATATACTAAATGAAGAAACATTTACACTGACACCTAATTTTATGAGAGCAAAAACTAAAGTAGCATACATGCAACACATGTTTGACATCCTCTACACACTGTTGTGGGTATATCAAACAAGTTTTCTTCCAAACCTTTTATCATTGCATTGTTGGAACACAGGTCTCTCAGAATGGTTAAGGCTATAGCTTATAGGCTATATCCTTGGTGGACTATAGCCTATAGGTTATAGTCCACCAAGTGGCCAGGTGCAGTTTGGCAGACACTTTAAAGAATGTTTTTTTTTTATGAACTCTAAAGTGTGTAGTTTCCTCATGATATTTTTCTTCATCCTTTAGATACAATAACATTAATGTCTTTTGTATTTTCTAAGTATTGATGTTCAAAGATTTCCTGAAATGTAGCAAAACATGGCAGCCTCTTTTAATCTAAGACATGTGACTGGAGCAGAATTGTATGGCTTCATTTCTATTACATGAATGTAATAGTAAGGTTAATAATTTTGTGTATTTCTTTTACTTGCAGTCAGCGATGCTCACAATATGCTTCAAGGAGGGTGTGAAAGTCCCGCCAGATGTTCTGTCCCAGTTGATAGTCGCCGCCGGTCAGGATGTACGGCAGACACTGAACATGTTAAGCATGTGGACAGCGGATAGCCAACTGGCCGATGCCGATCGGTTAAGGAACGAAGCCACAAGAGTCAAGAAGGATATGAAAATGGTATTATTTTTATTTAAATAGGATTATGATGGGATAACCTCATAACTATTACGACTTGTAAAAATCTTATGCATAAAAATATAAATGTTTTGCAGTTGTTCCCTATAGTTTCAACTGTTGAGTTTTTCGTATTGTCTAAAAAATGTGTTATGTAATATCTCCCTTGCAAAGGGACCCTGGGAAGCGATACGAAAAGTGTTCTCAGCTGAAGACCACAAGACGATGTCAATAAACGACAAGAGCGACCTCTTCTTCAGCGACTACAGCCTCATACCGCTATTCGTGCACGAGAACTACCCTTCCGTTGTACCGCACTGTGACAAGTAAGTTTATTGCCTCTGCGCTGGTCACGATAGAATAGATTAGAAAGACACAGTATATAAGGATGTGTGATTTAGGTTTTTATGTTGAGTTCGAAACGGACATATGGGGTGTTCTTATTATATGTTGATATAAAATAATTAAATCTATTGTCTTTGATATGACAAGAAGATTTATTCTCTGTGGTCATTTTTTATACCATATTCGAATAAATAGGGATCAATAGAGTCTATTACTAAAGTGTATGTACATATATTGACTGCCTTGTTGGTCGTGTTGGTTGTGAGTGCGACTGCCGAACGGGAGGTCCTGGGTTCGATTCCCGGGTCGGGCACTACTAAAT
>DWFO01005353.1:0-10602 GCA_018246595.1 Mimoniades nurscia nurscia
GCTTCAGATCAAGAAAAGGTACCTATATTATATGCATTGGTGTGCAGGCGTTGCTAGGAACATAGAGATACTGGCGGCTATAATATTTATTTGTGAAGTTTTATTAGACCTTTAACAAACATTTGTATTCCAATTGCGAATAATCCTTTTCTTTTAAACAGTGTAACGAGTATGTAACGGGACTAAAGACATTAATACTCGTCTATTGATCTGGTCATGACTAGATTATTTTTTAGTTGTTTAATACAATACGTCAACATGTATTTTTTTCAGGCTGCGTTGATAATGCAAGTGCTCCAACTGTCAGACGAGCAAATCGCTCTGCTGCCGCCCGAGCAACGCGCCAGTATCCTTATGCTTAAGGAACAGATAGCGAAGAGCACACAGCGTTGACTGACACATACTTTATATGCATAATTTAATTGTAAGATGATTATTGAAATGTTTACATTTCTAATTAATGGTTATTTTATATTTTGATAAATAAAAAGAACCAGATGAAAACTTTTTGTGTTTTTTTACTATGAGCATATCCATTTGTTAGCAATGATGTAATAAAATCCATAAAACGTTAATAGTCTTCAGTTCAATAACGTGTCTGTCTCGTTAGTCGTATTGGTTTGTACGATTGCCGACCGGGAGGAAGGACCTTTCGATTACCGGGTCGGCCACTACAAAAATTTTTCAAATTTACGTTTTCTAGTAGTGGCTCGGAGTCTGGACATAAATATGCCCGGTGTATGGCAATAGGCTCACCACCTATTCCACAGTGGGACGAAAACGTAATTGGTGAAACGTCGGAGTGTTCTACATTCCTCTGCCTACCTCTTAGGGGATTATGAGCGTGAATATACGTTTAATAACGTTCACATCTTCCGAACGGTTGTTATATTCATTATAGTATAAAAATCCTGATATGTCCTTTAGTTATTGGTGTTTCTTTAATTTTGGATGTTCTTAAACTAAGTATCGGACTAAATTGGAGAAAAACAAAAAAAAATCATTCAAACAGCATGAAGTACTTTTTTTCTGTGCCGAAATAATCTACTTATATTCATTTGCTTCTATTGCTTACATGATTCGAATCGTATGACATCGATCGAATTGTATGACATGAGACATGAAGAATTATTTCATCGTTTCCATGACAATTGCTTTTTCGTAAAATTGAAATTCGCGCCAACATTTGATTCAGTATTGACATACAAAAATCGGGAAAACTCCCAACGTCCACGCACCTTCATAATCATTACACGTATGTGCATTGTAGTGTATATATGGTGGCTGAAAACAAAACCGGTAGCAATCTTACAAGCTTATGAATGATATGAAATGGATATTGTGTATTGATTAGAATTATTTATGTATTTTTAACTACTATGTTTACGTAATTTTCATAAACTATAAGCAAATAATAAATTAGGAAAAACAAAATGTTATAATACATTTTTGTGCCGAAGTTCTTTGTCACTGTGGTCATATTAGGGATTTTTTATTTTATATGTAGCAACTCCATCGTATATGATATTTTCGCGTACATATCACTGACGGAACATGACAAGCCAAAACGTAAAAAATATGAGCGGAGTCGCAATTTCGCATTTTGTCGCGTTTCCGTCCGCATGGTTCACCGGTGACAGTAGTGATAGCGGGAAAAGTTGAGTTTGTGCTCAAACACAGTTTGCCAAGTTAGTTTGGCATCGGTGCCAGTGCAATAAATAACTGTCTATACTGAATTAATATTTTCATCTCAGATTTTATGAACAAGGTAACTTTCTTTGTTTTTATATTCGTGGTTGGTTATTTTTAAATATTCAGTAAGTGAAATATAGGAAAAAATAAATATTGGCCTTTTAAAGACTTATTGGTTTTTTCAAAAGAAATAAGTAATTTTAAAATAATATTAAAAATATGTAAATTCTAAGACATTGCACATACATGATAATATAACATTAAGGTAAATAAAAGCTAAATATTGCAAATTTATTATTGCATGACAAACATTTACTTTTCCTTAATAAAATATGCGTGAGAAGCTATTTTCAGCAATGTTGTCCGATACTTGGGTGCATGATGCATTTGTATTCATTTTCCTTATGAAACATACAAGGATAACCAGAAATAATTAACCAGTATTAAAGTAATAAAATTCCTATAGCTATTGTATCAACAACGTTTTTATCAATAAAGCTGTGTTATTTTGTATAATAAGTAATAATGGCTTAATATTGTTGTAGTGCGATAGATGCATAAATGAATATTTCTTTTAAATATGCACTGCATAGAATATTAAATTAACTAACATAAAAACAAAGGCGTTTATAATGCATCAGCTTATATTGAATCTAAATATGTATATGAGAAAGAAATTTGAACCTGGGACATTTTTTATAATTAGGCGGTGCGGTTTTCTTGATATGCCTACCGTACCTACTCCTACATACTACCTTACCTTGACCATTTGACTATCGAGTACTCATTATTTTTTATTTTCACTTGTTTTAACCGAACAAGTCAACGTATTGTATAAGAAACAATATGAAAACTTTTTTACAAAGCAAAATTCTGTAGGATAACTCTTTAGGATAGATATTACTGTTAATTTCAACAAAGGATCTAATTGAAAATTTGTTTTTAGTGTAAGTAATAATAATGTGGAAGCTATTATTGGTTTTCGTGGCGCTAATGCACTACCAGGGCGAATGCAAATCTGGTAAACAATGGATGCGAAGGGACGAAGCGAATGAAATACCGCGCAGGACGCTACACAAATACGCGGACCCCCCAGACCACACCAAGTTGATCCCTATGGCCAGATATGTCATACACAACTGTGGTATGATTTTTTTACACTACAACTTTAGTGCTTTAGCAATGTCATAACTTAAAGCTGCCAAACGACGATTGAGGCTTTTTTCTTTCTCCCATGTAATGATATCTTAAGTGGGGATCTCGGCTTGGCAAATATAGAGTAGGAACGCCTTCAGGTAGATCGAATTGCGAAAGAATGCAGGCAGATAACTCTATGCTGTAATCCGACGACAGGGCACGATGGCGCTTATTAGGGGAGGACTATGTTTATCAGTGGATTGTGACAGGCTGAACATGATGAAGAAGCAATTCTTCTTCAAAAAATTCTTTATTTTGAGCTATTTAATACGAAGTCCTCACTGGGGTAGTATTCCAGTGTCAGTTTCATTAACTTTTTGTTGGTTTGCAGCCATTTTGAAATCATGTTTTGTCCAGTGCTGCAAGCACAAGATGTCTTGTTACAATAACAACAAGTTACATTTTGTTGTACAACAATCAGTATTCACAAAATTATGATCCTATCAAAACAATTATAGGTCGTAACGCGATAGGCGAACTTATCGTCCATATAGCAATCTCTTCTAGACAATTTACTTTGAAAATGAGCAACAATGTCAATAATATAAATGCTAGTGGTCACTGGCGTTTTTCTTTTGTATAAATCTTTTCAATCGTAAGCCTCGGCTAATTAGCGACATGCAAATTATAAAAATAGTAAACCATGATGTACCTACTAGATACTCGTTCCATTTTGATGGTTCGGATAAGTAATAAAATGTTGAAAACGACGGAACTTTCTTTTAATGCCAAAGTTGAGAATATAATGTTTGGAGGGTAGATCAAACCGTTAAAACAAATGATTCCGTTTCTGGAAAATGAATAACGTAACTAATACCTTTTTTAAATTTTTATTTTTCTTAGTAGATATTCTTTGCATACATTTAAAAGATTACCTGATTTTTAATAGATTGGGCATCATTAGCGACGATATCAGTGTTGCCAGCAATCCAGGGTTTCCCGTTTTCCAACGTAAAATCTATCGTTGACGGATCCCTTGCAAATTCAACTGGGGTGCCATATTTCTACATGTCGCCATTGGATTTTAGCGCACGTGATTTAAGCGTAAGTTATATTGCTTAGTACGTAAAACACATTAACACATATATAAATGTATATGTATGTATTTTAAACTTAATTTATAATATTTTATAGTAATTAAAAATATAACTTAAATTTAGAATCTAACAAGGCGATATGTTTGTGTCCGGTAAGCAATTGCAACATGGTAACATTTGTGAAAGTTACCTGATTTGAGTCCAGTCCAGTATGATTTCATGAATAGGTCCAGTACGGTCACCATTCCCATGATCGTAAATGTTGATTACTCTCAACTTCTCCGTATTGTCTGACTATCGTCGTCACCTTTGTTTATTTGTATAACAAGATGCAGTGCATTTATCGTTTATAGTTTAATAATAGTAGACTTGGCACGAGCCGGTCTTATTGGCGTTGAATGTCAAAGCCAATGAAATATTTAGAAACATTTTGGCTCTTATATCAGTAATTATAAAATATTTCGATTTTTGCCTCGTTAGTCCGTTGGTCGTGATGGTTGCATGCGCGACTGCCAATCAACAGGTATTGGGTTTAAATCCCAGGTCGGGCATTACTGTATTTTTTTAATTAGATTTTTTAGTTGCTCAGAGTCTGGATATCTGTCCGGTGTATGGCAATAGGCTCACCACCTATTCTATAGTGGGACGTAAATGTACCTAGTGAAACTAAGGGAGTGTAGGTACTACACTCCTCTGCCCACCTCTTCGGGGATTATAGGCGTGATATTACGTATTCAAATTTTTCGTACGTAGGACAATATTGGTACAGTATGTTTATTATTTTCACAAAGCGCTCTGCTAAATAAATAAAAACCTTGAGACGAAAGACAGATATGTTACATTAAAAGAGATACTTATGATAATATTTAAGTTGTAGACGATATAATTCAGTTTGGTCATATTGTTATTGAGATTGAAATATGTTTTATATGATATGATTGATATGTAATGTACCTACATAAGTTTGGACATAACATACTTGAGATTGAAATATAGGTACTTTAGTTTGAAACAAAGTCTGATCATCGAGATCATCGAGATTAAATTATAATGTAATTCATTTTAGTAACAAAATACAGGTACCTACTTGATTTTCAGACGGGACGTAATGAGATTGAAATATAATAAACTCGAATTTGTCAAAACATGTTATACATATCTACTTACCTAATTCTAAACGTAAAATCACGCTTGTAATCCCTGAAGAGGACTGTAGTAAACTCCCACGTTTCACCAGTTACGTTTAGGTACGTCCCAGCATTAGATATAGGGTTAGTCTATTGCCATATACCGGTCACGAAATCAGTATCCAAATGAAATTCCAAATAGAAATTATTATTCATTAGTACACGACCCAGGAGTTCTCGACTAGCAGTCCCACTTTGCAATATTTCTAGTAACAAGACAGTCAAATATAAACCAGTTAAATCCAATTTATTTTATAGACATTCTCGTATCTATGTTTATTATTCACTTTACAAATGCATTACGCACTTGATATTATCAAAAACAATTATTTGCAGAAAAATAACCAGGCCACAGTACTAGTATCTCTTGAGCAGACAAGTTACTGCAGAGCTCAAAAGTTCGACGCCGAGGACCCGAGGTGCACCAGGCTTATTCTTTCCGGGAGAATGAAGAAGGTAATGCAGAAAATATAAAATGTGTCAAATGAGTTACCTATATGAATACCCTATTGTAACCCAAGACGGGTAAAAACGAATCCTAGGTATTTTACCAAGTTTATTTGTTTATTTTATTAAGCCTCAATGTGTGATAAGCTATTCCACAATTTTACCTTTATCTTGTTAATAAGGGGGATCGCTCACGGTTTTTTTTTGCTGCGAATCAGTCCCGCGACAAACGCGCTGCAGTCGCGATACTGTCGCATGTCGTATACCTTCACCCGCGTACCGCACTACATGTCTACTATCGCGACACAGCATCGATACTGTCGTCGAAGTCGCACGAATTTAAATAACGAATCATCTATTAGAAGCAACACTGCATCGCTTTTGTCGCTAGTTGCAAATGCGATTATAGGCGAGAAGTAGCGATGCAAACGCGTGTTCATTGTACCATCCCGCAATTGTAACATCCCTTATTGTTTGAGTGAAAGTAACCAGTGTATGATTTTATAATATCATGTGAATGTGTTTAAATTAAATCGATAAACTGCAACTTTTAGTACCTTGAAAAAATCTATTTAATGTCGTTTAAACTTGTCAAGGGAGGGCTATGTCCAGCTGTGGACGTAGATTGACGTGATGATGAATGTCGTTAAATTTAGAGTAGGTACAATTCGACTGAAAATGTATATAATGTTACTTCGTTTGTAACATTGTTACATAGCATAACAAAGTTGTATAACAAATAGTAATGAAAATGCATTAGCCCCAGTGACATTACATGGCTTGAAACATGCTCGAAGCGTGTTTGCCATTTATTTTTACACACACATACGCGATGTATAACCTCTCAGATAAGTGTCACTTATCGTATGAATTATATTTACATTTGAAGCGTATGTGAAGAATCGCACGTTTGCTTTATCAGTGGGTTATCTAGTTGCCGTGTAGTTGCGATTAGCGTTATATAACTCTGAAACAGCTGGAGGCTATTGATAGATCGACAATTATAAGAGTTCTTTGTGCTACGAAAATCTACTAATGGCCCGGTGGTTCAGTGGTTGGCGCACCTGACTGCTGAGTCGCGGGTCGTGGGTTCGATTCCCACTCGGGACATTTGTGCAATGGGCCAAATGTTTGTTCTGTGTCTGGGTCTAAAAATATGTATATAAGTAGGCATACATCGCCTCTTTACTTCAATAACGTAATATTGTCTTAATACTTTATTAGGAGAATATGACATTATTGAAGTAAAGAGGCGACATGAATATGTAATTGATAGCTATCTGGTTACCATAACACAAGCTCTCTCGATGCTTACTTTGGGATCAGGTGGCCGCGTGTGGGCATGCCTCAAAATATTATTAGTAGACACTATTATTATTATCTTTTGTATTTGTCTCTTTATTTCTCTTTTCTTTATTGCGTCAAACTTTGATCGATGTGTCTGCTGTGTTGTAGGTCAAAGAAAACACTCCAGAGTACACGTTCGCCAAGGCTGCATTGTTTGAGAGACATCCGGACATGGCCGACTTCCCTGCAGGTGATTAATCAAATCTATTAGCACGCGTGATGCGTTTATTGCCTCATTGGTGATGGTTGCAAGTGCGACTGCCGATCGGCGCAAATTCCGGGTCGGGCACTCACTACTGTATTTTTCTAATTTAAATTTTCCAGTCAGTAGTGGCTCTGAATCGGGATATGTGCCCTGTGTATGATAATTAACTCATCACCTATTCTATAGTGGGACGTAGACATAAGGTGAAACGTGGGTGTGTTCCACATTCCTCTGCATACCTATTCGGGGATTACAGGCGTGATGTTACATTTCACAAATGGGTGTACCTACGTGTGAATTGTGAAATATGTATTCCAGATCACGACTGGTTCGTGGCGAAGATGAAAATAGCCCAGGTGGCGATGATCGACTGGTTCGGCGGCGCCAAGTACATCCCCGTCAGAGACTACCTGGCCTACAACTACACCGGCAGCGAAATGCTCGACTACCACCGCCAACACCACAGACTGAGTAACATGTAACAGTTGACAACGCATTATAATTTTGTATAAAAACATCAACGGTTCACATCGAACGATCGGTTGTTAAGTTACCGTGTATAGAATTTTTCTAAATAAATGATTATTTTTTTCCACGAGCATGTGTTTTACACTTATCCTTCCTTGCCTTCTAGAAAGGTCGAGTGCTGCTTATGAAGATGGTCTAGGTCCTCTTGGTCCAATGGACTTTTAATTTGGGTAATATAATTTTCGGACTAACCATGAACTGGACCAATAGCAAAATGGACCAAAGACGAAATGAATCATGAATAATAATATGGTGACCATGTATTGGACCATGAATAATAATAGCGCTTAGTCCGCGATAATGTTATAAACAAGAACATCATTACTGGCTACGTGCTATGAAACATTTTAATTGTTACATAACTGTAATATACCCGATGCATTGTGTTACATTGTATCGGCCACGTCAGTTATCGAGAGATTATGATGTTATTATAAACATTTGTCGTGTTCAGACGTGATTCAAGAGTTATCTATATACATTCCATTCCGTATCGAATAAACAATTGTACATATTAGTGCATTGTTTAGATAAATTTCGTTTTATCACGTTTGAATCTGTTTTGTGCAAGTACGTATTTATCGACCCGGGTTTCGAACCCAGACCCTCTCCACCAGCAGTCGCGTTTGCAATTATTCGACCAAAGATGCGGATCAACTTTTTTAAGTCGTATTTCTTTAAGTGCCAGACTATATTGAAAAATATTGAAAAAAAATCTTTTACGGGATAAAAATTCGAAAGCGTTAGTTTGCATGAAATGGATCATCATTATTATGAGCATGGACAAAACTCACCTTATGACAAGGCACAAAATAAAATGGCTCACAGTTCCCAGCTCGCCCGCCATACCTGGGTACGGTAGCAGCTACGGTAGGGTAGCGGTTGGGAAGAATCGCCGGACTATGGTTGGTTATGGTTATATAAATGTACTAATGTTAAAATGTACGCTCGTGTTTCAAATTATTATCAAATTGACACTGACCTTTGAAAACAGTTATATAAATTTTATACACATTCAGTTTGATAGTAACCCTTATATATAGCTCGAGTGCATATTACGTTAGCAGAAAACTTTTTTATAGATAACGACTGATGAATAAGACGTTATGTGGTACATTAGAACATCTTGTATCGGTTCACTTAATACGATAAAAGTATTTAAGCCTTATTGAATTATTTGGCGCGATTTAAAATCTGATTTCATTATTATTATTACTATCCCCTTATTCTCTAAGATAAGACCCGTATTCCAACTGTGCAACGATAAAAAGGGTTGAAACCAAAATTATCTATTCTTTTATTGTATTCCTGTGTCTCTAACGCGATTGAAGTAGACTAAAGCCGAAAATAAAATAATTTATTACAAAAACTAATAATTACCTAATAATAGTATCTAAAATTATACAGAAAAAACGCCATGTACATAATCGTAGAAAATGAGCTGAAATTACAATAAGGAGGTCATTCTAAGAATTTCAACGTCAATATAAAAACAATGGACTGCAGTAATCGTTTATTATGAGTATAATTTAATGCATATTGCCTACGCATGACATACGTTGGAACCAATGGAAAATTGACGAAGTGTAAATAATTAATAATGTTACTGACATAATTAATGTTAAATAAATCGACTACTTATAGCAAAACTAGGTAAGTATTCATGACACAGAAGATACATCAATATTGCGTTAGGTATCACGTACATTATTATTATAACATCGGGTCTCTTAAGGGGTAGGCAGAAGGTGCCCAGTGCCGAATAACTCTATCCGTACAGACCTGACGTCCCTCATCTACTTATCACTCACTCTCTCTCTCTCTCTGTATATTATGAATTATAATAACTGAACTTTTCCATTGCAGTGGATGCAAGATGCAACCGGAGGTTTTATATTAACGCTGTTAGTGTAGGCGTGATGCACTAATGCATTCACTGGTTCTTCGTTTACTCTCTTCACGTCTAGAGGCATTGCCATTACCTTAAATCAAATAATTTTATTTATTAAATTTGATGCGTTCTTGGAACTCTGTGACTCAGTATAAAAAATATTGATGTAATTCAAGAGGCATTTGATTTTGTGTGATCGTATGACAAGACATTAATTATAATTGGCATAAATATTTTGTTTAATTTAATAAAAACGTTAAATTCCAAGAAATAATTCCATTATATTATAATTGGAACACTGCTAACAGATGTTCTATTACATTTTATAACATTTTATATATGACATACTGAACACATTTTGTAATAAATATGTTAGCGTTTTTTGATACTTACGTCTTCAGCATATTTTTCCCCTTCAGTGATAGTTGGCAAATTATTCAGGTGACTTATGTCTTGTTTGTTGACAGTGCTGCTAACATTCTCGGATAGCTTCAGGTTGATTGACGCCATGTCTAAGATATTTGTGGAATGTGGCATTGTTGCGTTGAAGTGAAGGTTGCCGATGGGCCTATTGCAGAGTTGACTGGTGCCAGTGTATTCAGAAATGGCAATATTCTCCAGCCAATTTTCATGCAGACTGTACAAATTCTTGTATATACAGAGCATCATATCTCTTACTCGGCATCTTTCGTCTAGTAGCTGTTTTATTGCGTGTTGTAAGTTCACAGTCTTTTCATTGAGTACCTTCTTGCAGACAGCCAGTTCTTCGACCATAAGACTTAAAAAAATGAAGTTACGGATTATCACTAGATTATGCTGGACTGAACTCAAGATTGTAGACATAGTTGTTTCATTTTGTTACCTGCTTGCAAGAAATTTGCTACGCCATACTTCACATTGCCCAGCTAGCCATTCAGTCTGTTCCTAGAGTAAAATAGTATAAAAAAGTTCAATTATGATCTGAATTATCACTTGATATAATTATGACTACCTCGTTGGTCATGTTGGTTGCAAGTGCGACTGCCGAACGGGAGGTCCTGGGTTCGATTCCCGGGTCGGGTACTACTAAAT
>DWFO01005354.1:0-10601 GCA_018246595.1 Mimoniades nurscia nurscia
TTACCATACCACAAGCTCTCTTGACGCTTAGTTTGGGATCAGATGGCCGTGTGTGGAAATGTCCCGAGATATTTATTATTTATTTATTATCTCTTATCCAGAAATCAAAATTATATACATATATACTTCAATTTTAAGTTTGAGACAAAATACATGGGCACTAACATTTATCGCATATTCATGTCCCACTTCAGCGGCTAATAGGCTCTGTTGCATATTAAGTTCGTTTTGAGGGCGCTGATCTTACAGAGCAGAGAAATTTTATTCAGTCTCAGGTACAGGGCGGGTAATGACCGCTCACTGCTAACAAGTTAAATAAAAAATATGTATACCTATATATATATATATATAAAACAGTAATTAATTCTCAACGTTATAGTAACAAAGGTATAATTTTAAACTACATGGTAATTAAATAATGGTAAATTAAAATTAATGTTATATAGTACATAATGCGTTTAATTCCGTTAAATGCAACAAGGTATCATGACTAAATAGTGCACTATTTATGTCTATGTAGAAGTAAGTCAACATAATAAGGAAATTACTGCATATAAATAAGTTAGATTTACAACAATAAGGTGTAAATAATGCTACATTATTCGAAATTTAGAATTGGATTACTATAAAAAGATAGTAATTTTAAACAAATGTTAATAATATTAAAAATGACGACTAAGCTTATCATATAAAAGTACTCGTAAACATGCAACGTGCCAACAATATGTGCAGTTACACCGGTTTCAAACTACCTCCAAATAAGGCCATACATTTTAAAGGGCCAAACACGAACGTTGCAGTAATAAGCAACATTATTTAGGAAGTGTTTGCGTATGAATAACAACATAGTGTGATTTAACAATAAGCGGTTAACTTTGAGCGAAAAGAATAAGTACAACTGAAAAATTAGGGAGCGTTCCACGTGGCGTCTGATCAATACGCCAGTCGGGACGGCAACCAGCCGCCGGGGCATTGCATGTCACCCCTAAACACAGCTGATCTCGCCACCCTCCCGCTCGTGCCGTTCGCTCGTTCACCCCTCACCCCGCGCACCGCGTACCCTCGCACTTTCGTTCTCGGCGAAAATATTCGCAGTAGAATTCAACATTCCCCAACAAGTCGTAAAAGTGAATCATAATCCCGCGTTATTATCGAAGATTTGCTATGCCACAATATGTTCCATTAGTCCGACAATCCAGTTGGCGACGTTTCAAATCGTTCGGGTCAACATGTCAAAGCGAAACAAAATATGTACAATATTAAAAGCTATCAAAAGACATGTCGTATCGAGTGGCATCCCAATCAGCACAATCAGACGTGCGCGACGGATATACAGAACAGCAGCAACAAGCGTATACTAAATATCTGAAGCAATTGAAGGGTGAATTCGTACAACGCTGGTGCAAGAAACCCAAGTTTAATATAGAATTTAGCGAATTGGAACGTGTTCGTACACTAGGCACCGGTGCATTCGGCAGAGTTGTACTTCTGAAACATGACAAAACACATAAGTATTACGCGATGAAAGTTCTGGAGAAAGAAAAAGTCGTAAAGATGAAACAGGTCGAACACACGCTATACGAGAAGCGTATTCTCGAAGCTATGAGATTCCCTTTTACGGTATCGATGGAGTTCAGTTTTAAGGACAACAGTTACATTTATTTCGTAATGCCATTCGTGGCAGGCGGTGAAATGTTCACTCACCTTCGACGCATGGGTAAGTTTGAGGAGCCTCTAGCGAAATTTTACGCCAGCCAAGTCATTTTAGCATTGGAATATTTGCATTTTTGCAATTTAGTATATCGTGATCTGAAGCCTGAAAATATTTTAGTAGATAAGAACGGTTACATAAAAATCACCGACTTTGGATTTTGTAAAGTTCTACAAGACCGTACATGGACATTATGTGGGACTCCAGAGTATTTAGCACCAGAACTTATATTGAGTAAGGGATATGGATACTCTGTTGATTGGTGGTCGTTTGGTGTGCTCTTGTTTGAAATGAACGCAGGATATCCTCCTTTCTACGCAAATGAACCGATGAAGACGTACGAAAAGATCGTGAACGGTAAATACAGATGCCCGTCGAGCTTCACCGCAGATCTGAGAGATTTAGTACGTAACATACTTCAAGTTGACATCAGCAAACGATTCGGGGTCATGAAGAACGGCGTGATGGATTTAAAAAATCACAGATGGTTCAAGGGACTCGAATGGGAATCGGTACTCAATTGTAAATCACAACCACCGTTCATACCAAAATGCAAACATCAAGGTGACACGAGCAATTTCGACCGTTACGACGAAGAAACGATTGAGCCGGCGTCACACTGCCAGTTTGAATCGGAATTTGTAGATTTTTAATTTGTCGGTATAAGGTGTCAATATACATACATATACTATTACATATTATGTGGAATCGATAATATAAATTTATTTTTTATAGACGCGTTTGCGTGTTTATTCTATTGCCGTTTATGTCATACTCGAGCGTGCATGAGTGGTGTCATGATTGAGCACGCGCGACTTGGGCCCCCCGCGACATGCGACCGAGCAGCGTCGGGACGTAATGACGCGACACGGCCTATTTTTAGACCGTAATGGGGAATGTAAACAGTTAATGCAATTTTAGTGTCGTGTTATTGTTTCACAGGGAACCGTGATTGAACGCGTAACGCGTACGCTATGCCACTGTGGAACTGTGGAAACGCGGCATGACACAAAATATCCGCTGGAATAATTATTGCCAGCAATTCCAATTAGTATTAGTGAATGTTTATTTATATTTCTTCAGCATGTGAATATTTGTGTTCGATTCTCCCACCGATCACATTATAACGCACATGTGCCGCACATTCTTTGACTATTCCAAATACAATCGGGTAGGTTACTCGTATGTGACCCGAATTTGATTCGCACCCGCCAAGATTAGCATAGCCACCGATTTCGCTTCGTATGAGTTTATTGCGCTCCAACCGTTCGCTTGCCGTCCACTAGTCAAAGATATTCAAAATTATTTATATGTACAACGTTTATGACCATTAGCTCCATGCGACATGCGAGAATCATAAAAACTACAAGATTAGTTAACTAAAATTTACTGACATGCATTTTTAGTATTCACAAATTCAATGCATGTTATGTATAATCTATGTGAAGAGTTGTTAGGAAGATAGTAAAAGTACATTTTAAACCATCCGTCTAAAATGTTGGACAACAGTAATGAAACTTTCATTTATTATAATAAGTTAAAACAGTGGCACTATATATATCTAACCATGTTTTCACATTTATACAAGATTAATGAGTCTCGATACGAAGCCAAACATAGGCGTCAACACAAACGCGCTATCGTATTTAATATTTATGAGTAACTGATAAATAAATCACGACCACCAAAGAGGGCAACATTACCATAAATTAACATACAAAGAAAAATAGTTGCATAGTACAATATTTTAGATCTTAATTCAATGGCCAATATTTTGGCAACAACAAATCATAATGAAATATCGATTGACAATTATATTTTCAATTATATACCTATTTAGATATATTTTATATAATTACATATAACGTAACTAACGCTAAATGGAAGAAGTTAGGACGTTCACGATACTGATCTGGTAAAGTGTAATGACTTCAAACAATAGGAAGACCTCGGTCACAGAACTGTAGGGTGGAACGCTGAAGGCGACCGAGTGTGAAACGAGGCAAGCGTATTTCCTTACCAAGAATATTATACACGATGTTCGTGTAAGAAGCCAATCGGTTTCACCAATAGAACTTCACATACGAGCAAGTTTTAAGAACTTGACTTGGAAAACGCTAACAATATAAATATGTATATAGAGGACATGTTTACAAAATAAATATACATATGGATGATGTGAATATGAGACAATTGACATCATCCAATTGATAACGCATTACGGTCAAGGTGTTCGTTAAGGAAACAATTTTATCATCTGCGCTTATAACGACATCGTTCATTCAAAAAACTACCTACTTTGAATATAAAAGTGTAAGGGACCATACGAAAATAGTGTTGGTTAAGGACTTAATGTTTATTTTACTGAAAAAATATGATAATTTTTTGTCGTCTTCCATTCATTTGAGACCTGCTCTTTCTATTATTATAATATGACAACAAAAAATGCAGAAGGAGGAAGTGAAATAAAAATGATAGTAGATTAGGATGATTTCTTTTCCTTGAATAGTTTATCTACAGGTCTATTAGGTTTGGTTGAAGATGACCAAGAATCGCAATACCCAGCAGCTGTCGTTGTTGCTAGCTCGTTCATTACTTCCCTTCACAAAATCAAAAAACTTAGAACCAATTGCATCATCTAAGATACTAGAATATAATATACGTTAACGTAACATCACATAATATATGTAGTCCCCAAAAAGGGACACAGGAGAGTATAATACAATCAATACAGTGCGATATACAGTGGCAACAAAATATATGTTTTGTATTGCGTATTATTTCTCATAAACGAAAATTGTTATTGAATATATTGTTATATTCAATAAACAATATAAACGTAGTGTAGTAGAAGATAGTATAAGTGGTAGAAGATATACAATTTAATGTTAATGTTTTAGAATAACAAACAAAACGCTAAGCAGATATGAAAGTGTCTAATTTCAAATAATATGTTATTATTTGATAAGATGTTATAAGTCAAATTTACAAATATGAGACAAACGTTGTATATTGTGACTACGATGAAGTTTCAGATAAATGAAATAGTACAATGTGAAGTAATAGACAACAATAGTTGAATGAAATAGAATTGGACGGGAGCCAAGCGACTTATGTAAAATTTACAAATTCAGTTGAAACAACAAATTTCAATATGTTATCTTTTACGTTATTTATTTATGGAGTCCTTCTGTAAGTTGCTTGTTTACGAAACGCGTTACTCATCCCCAATCAGACCAGACTGTTTATGCTTGTAAAGGGAACTCCGGTTAGTTTAATTTTGTACGTACCGAATAGACAGCTGAATCCTTAGTTACAAACATTTTAACAGTACTTGTATCTTCTAGTATACGAGTAGCTAAGGAACTATTAATCGGCATTAATGATTTGTCAAGCGAGTTGCAGCGAAAGCAATTTTGGTTCATTACGTTGAACACGTGGAAGCTTGACCGTTTGTAGGTCTAGACGTTTGTCCGAGTTAATGATACGGCGTGTTGCAATTGATTGAGTTCGTTGCTGCAATTGTTTATTATGAACATTATATCTGTTGTTGAGTATTAAACGTATCTAGCCAGTAAAGAGTGGGCGAGCTTAGTTATGTTATATAAATTGTGCAAGCGTTGACCAAGAGCCTAATTCATTCATGGTCTTTATATTGTATTCATTGATGAAATTTACAATATGCACTATATCATTCGTACTACCTCCAATGGAAAAATCGACATTGCTTTTGTCAAAATACAATTTCATCATAGCAAAAACCTAACTTATTCTCGACACTTACCATTCACTTCATAACTAGGTACTCAAAGGTACTTGTTAGAACACTTTGAAGACGTAAGCACGATTAAAGGTCGTAAAATAGATCCGTGGATCATTTCATCGTTAGAGGCGAACGTAAGACTTACAAGAGGCATGGAAACGTACCAATGCGCTCGACGAGCTATCAAACTATTGATAGACCACCGCTGAGAGACAGCTGGAGGGGTTAGTAGGGCTACCACATAAATTTATTGCTTTGTTTTATAAGTCTTGTACTAGTCGTAGCACTGACGTACGTAGCAGATACGTACTAACGTATCTAGCGAAAACATCTATAAAGATCATTGCCAATTTTTCCAAAACAAAATATCAACAATGCAACTAATCTTATTATGTTATAGGTACAATGTGGCGAGTTCGATCGAGTTATCATATATGTATACCAAAATAGTTGGCAATACTGTGATGATTAAAACTATCCGCCGAGTGGTATTTTTTGAGTGTCGTCCAAAGCAACGTCAAACTAGGCCTGATCCAGGGTTTGGATATTAGGTCATCATAATAAAAAAACCAGCTCACATACATATGTAAAGGAAACAAAAAACGAACTGAACGACTAAATTCGCTGCATGCAAAAAGATCTCCAGAGTTCTGAATGACTAAAGCCAGTTTAATTTCTCTAAAAGCTTGCTAGCGGCCCTATTTAAAGACTTTAAGCGTAACAGTTAACACGAGCAATGTAGGTCAGCGACGGTGCAAAGGCAGCAACTGATGCAAGGGCGAGATGAGAGGGACTACAAAAATAGGGTCAGCACTGATATTGATCTAGGTCCCCTGATTAGTACCTACAACCACGGTATTAGAAAACATTCCGATAATGATAAAGCTGAAATCTTCAATTTACCTGCCGCGGTTACCAGCAGAGATGCAGTAGTATCAGTTGTGATTGTACATAAAAATGACAATATTCACTTTTAAAATGTTATGAAATTTTCTACAAATAAAGCTTTAATTTTTTCATTTAGCGTTATCAATTTAAAATTAGAACTGAACTACGTTTCAATTAAATTAATATCAATACGCAATATCATGATGTGGTAATTGTTTAGGTCATATCGTCATCCCGTCTGTCCTGATATAGTCTAGTTATTTTAGTCTATTTCAGGTCGTATTAATTAAGTCAAATCGTGTCTTCGCCGTCTTTAATTACAGACACCAATTAAAAGTAGATACCATATTTTGCTCCTAAAATAATATAAATTGGGATATTTGCGTAGTCTTTTAAGTAGGTACTATCAGTAGAATCTTAATCTTTTATCTTTTTACGTATTTCATATCTTTGATCATTCAAATATAAATGTAGAATATAACATTCCTACAGTATAATATGTTTCTTTTTCTGATGTAAATCGTCCGTTAAAGTAGTGCTCAAGTCGATCTTGATGCACTTGCGCCTGCAGATTCATTCCAAGGAGCTAATTTAATATTATTAATTGAGTCAATGCACTTCTCACGATGTAGGACCACGTCGTACTCGCAACCCGTCATTCTTGTACTGTTAGTGGAAATATATAGAATGGGCTATGAAGTTTTTTTTGAGCTTAGAGTCAGAATAATGGGAAGATTTTAATGCCAGTAATTTGCTGAATCATCAACTTTTCTTTATTTAATCGTTTAATTCAAAATTTAATATAACTTTCATGCGTCAGAAATATCTGTGCAACGTAGGTGTTCATATAGAAAAATATTTTTTTATTGCGCCTATGCGTATGTAAAATATGGAGGACATGGCGAGACAAGCCCGGCACGGAGGAAGCTCGACACCATCTGCATACTAATTCATTACAATACAAAGGTTAACCGATCGAGTGTGGTACGACTCAATTTCTTATGACACTGTTTGCAATTTATCGTTCAGCTTTATTGGTCGGCTTATTGCAATCAATATTCTCAGACGTATATCAACGTATGAGGGTCGAATGAAAATGAAGCGTGCGCTCATTGTTAAGCGAACCTCGCCAAAAGTGTGGATCCATGTAGTAACTCGTCACCAAATTAGATTCATGAAAATCTATTCTGGCGTTCATTTGATTAACGGCTGTTACCCTTTTTGAAGGACTCTCGAGCCATCAGCCGTATGCGAAGCAACGGAGCGATCAAATGGAAGTTTAAAGGGTTTAATGTGGACGCTCGACGTTAATACAGATATAAAACGTAGCTCTCTACGCCGTCCGTTCCGCCCATCATTTCATTTTCGCTACCTAACCTGCAAGCTGATTTTATTTACCTTTCTTTTCGGTTTGATAAAATATCCCAAACTAACTTTTCATTTACGAACCGATTTTATCGTATCACTTGTTCGAACGAACCTCCGCTCAGAATGAGAATGGTTATGACTGTAGTCTGCCTAGCGTGACCGAGTGTGCGTTGGCATATTTCGCACTTCCAAAAACAACATTAATTATTATTTAATAATATATGGACCAGTATGTAAAATTTCAGCTCAATCGGACACCCGGAAGTGGGTCAAATTTAACTTGCAAGATTCCACCTTCACATACAAACATACAAGTTACATAAAAGCTTTTAAAAATAGCGTACATTATGGTCATACATTGTATCAATAACAATTCAACGCTTACATCATTATCATCCCATATATTCACATTGGACGGACACATTTTCTGATTTGTGTATGTATACACATAAATATAGCAGTTAATAAGTGTACTTTCGCACAGTCATATTTTATTCAAAAGGAAACTCTCGCGCAGTTGAGGTTGCATGTTTAATTCTGAACATCCGTTGAACCGCTGGGTACAGTTGGATATTAATAATGCAGAGAGACGCACATAATTAACTATTAAGCGTCGTTTGTTTCAGAACCTATACTCGATCTATATTGAAAAGTGTTAAGTAATCACCTACCGTCTACCTTCACACAAGAAATTTTCGATAATAATTTACGGAACAATTTAAAACAATAATGTAACGTAGGTATGTATTGCACGTTACATTTATAAACAATATTAACGAATACATTATGGCGTTGACAGATATGTAGCAGACAGTGATACCGAGTTGTTTACACAACGTTCAGAATATACACACACGGTACCGAGACAGTAGTGTTACGTTACCAACGGCGACGCGCTAAACAAAATGACACGGAACATTGCAACGGTAACAATCTCACATTAAGCTCATTCTTATATACATTTTTTGTCGCTATGCCGAAAACGATACTAGGACGTATATCCCGTTTGTTTACTTGTGTATGTATAGGTATATTACTACCATTATCCTCGCCCACACAAAAACGGGTTCTGTTTGGAGCGGGTACGTCACACACGTATGTTATACTTGTCACGATGCAAGGGAACGTTTTTCTCCTCGCCTTCACGGGACTGTTAGCGCCACTCGTCCTCACAACAGGTTCGCGTCCTTTAGCTAACGATCGCGAGCGATTGACAGAGCTTTCGCCATCCAAAGCTATTACGTGAGCGGTAAGGTTGAAAATTGGAAATGTTATTAGGATACCTCATGAATACCTACTGGGTACCTGATACATAAGGGCGCGCACGCACACGTCAAGTTTTGCACAGGAGCAGAGTTAAAATTACACTCTTGAGACATGAAGTTATTAGAAATATGTCTCTACTTTTACATGTTTAAATGAAAGAGATGTGAAAGAAACAATTTCTGAATCCTATATAATATTAAAATCGACTATAAAGACGTTTTGCACTGTATCTACATTCAGATTTAAAGACATAGTTAATCAATAAGAGTAAGGTGATATGTAAGTGTGACGTTATTCGTGAGAAAATGTACTCAGTGTGTACAAAGAAACGGCTAAATGCAACTTATTTAATAAGTAAATATTTTGTTGAAATCGATGCGAGGTTTTATTGTGATCCTCATTAGCACGTAGCGATAAGTCATTTATTGTTTTTTTTCTTATAAACGTCCGACAAAGCTACGAGGGCTAGCTGTTCAATACAGTGTTCCCACTGATCAAAGCGATATCCAGTGTTGCCACATCCCACCGGGGGTCTCGCCCGGGCGCCCGCCCGTGCACCTGTCGCCGCCGCAGTCATTGTACACTTTTGTATAGATGTCGGAGCGCGACTGTGAACACGGCCGTGTAAACTTCATGCACTCCATAGCAGAGGTTTTAACGGTGTATCAAGTGTTTCTGTACGAGTTTAATGACAAGGCGACTAGAGGAAAAAAAACAAACGAGTGAGTCAATTATTAGCGGTCACGAAGACGATCTTGATTTTTTATGAAAGATGGACATAAAACTTTTGTAATTTAACGTTAAATATGTTTTTTCAAGACATGACAAATGTCCATAGGCGACTGTACATGCTTATCATAAGGGGACCTGTTCAACAACACGCATGCTTCGTTAACATTTGTAAGAACTAAACTATTTTTACTGTCGACAAATCAAAGATGGAAGTTGTTGAGATTACGCCTAAGCGAAGCAGACAAACTCGCTCGGCAGGAGCAACTTCGATAGTGAAATCGATCGATTCATTTTGTTCCGTCGCACAACAAATAAGAAGTTTCGTCTAGTTCTCTTATAGCCTTCTCATACTGCATTAATACTTAGAAAGCCTTCAATAACCGCGTCTTCCCAGTTACCATATGGACTGCAAGAACGTTAACCCCGACTGACAAGTCGACAAGCTAAAGGTAGCTCAGTATGCGACGGACATAACTACACTCGGAATTCTCTGCGAGATGAAATTCGAAATAAGAATGTCCGGCATAGAACTAAATAAATGACGTAGACCAAAGGATCGATTAGCATGTTGAAATGAAAGCGTCTTATTCACATACATACATATAACAGAAGGGGCGGCCGTTGGGGCAAATAAATTTTGGAATGAATATAGCGGTATCATGTAACATTAATTAGTTAACAGTTTATGGAAAACAACCTATCTATCGAGTCACATACGCTTGTGTATTACTTCCTCTTATGGTTTTACAGTGGATTTATGCTTACTTGTAATTACTCAGACCTAATAGACATTCGCAGTAGGGTAGGGCGGGGCTAGTAGAGCAATTTTTTACTCAAGTGGTCATAGCTCCTCAACAATAAGTCTCAATAGCT
>DWFO01005355.1:0-10600 GCA_018246595.1 Mimoniades nurscia nurscia
TCACATGAAAAAATAATTATCCCTACGATATCGAACCTCTATTTCACAAACTATACTATAACAGATACAACATTAGTACTTACTAACAGCGGTCGCGGCGACCTCTGCCCGTGAGCCGCGGGAAGGGACCGGCGCGAGTTACGTACAAAAATAATACAAAGATAGATAAACTGGGGTACCTGTACCCCGCGTATTTAGTATACACACATATATACTTTATATAGATATCTAAGATCATTCGATCTCCACAGCTCTCTGCGTTATCACGATGTGAAAACTTGTAAAAAAACTATCCATTGGTTTTAATCCTCCAGGGAGAGGGATAACGACGTACCTACAAGCAGCAGCTATGTAACAGTGACTTTGGATGTATGTAATAAGTTTTCACAAACCAATAACGCAACCACACTTCACTTTAACATAAAAATCTACATCTATAAGAAAAATATACATTACATTTTTTATACTAAATTTTATCAACTAACTTTATTTTCGGTGTTCTGTCTTTCGACATATTTCATTGTGAATTAAATATTAATTAATGAACATATGTCAGTGTGTACGATAATAAATATAATTAGGTATTTGTAACTCTGGAAATTTTATACTTATACGATCTCACTTCAATATATATGTATAATATGTTTATTTATACATATTAATATCCTTTACGAAGGAGTAACATTGAATATGCATAGTACGTAATAATAGGAATATTCTGTAACTATTCGACAACTGTACCCTACGAGCTAAATAAATGATTAAACTAAGTTAACGTACCTACTGAGGTGTTGCGATGGTGACAATGAGAACTGGTTGAGGTCTAAGTGAACATTATTATGTAGAGGTGATCTTACAATATCTACATATATCATCTCGAGCACTAAATCATCCGTTTCGTCTTGTGCAATTGACTAAATTTTTCCGAATTCCAGATTCACCATTCGGCTTCAGCCTTTCAGTCATTAAGTCATTTTGTACAAATACGAAGTGGGTGCCCCAATTCATAGATAACATTAGTCCGGTATTCGTTTTTTTTTTGTTTTCAATGAGTTCCATTAAAAACGGTCGAAACTTCTCACTTCATTTTCGTTATTTTCTTATTATCGCAATTATGTTATATAATTAATCTTAATAGCCTAGATCTGTGCGTACGTCACGTGTCAAATTCTCTGACCGAACATAGACAAACAATTCTATCTACATTATAAAAATTAATCGATGGTCAAAGCCTTTGAAGATGGATTCACTTTAGTACGATCGTTTTATGACGTCAATTTTCAGTAGGTATTATCACGTGAAACAATCGCAGTCAAAACGAGGAAAGCAGAACGGCAGTTGACGGCAGTTTGACGGCAGTTGCAAATTAAGAAAAAACTTAAGAGGGCACTAATTACTAATTTATACGTAGATTAGAAAAATGAGTTATTTTGCGTACGAATGTATTGTTATAACAACAGACCACTGCGTGTGTTGTTATAACAATACATGGTTGTGTTGGTTGACATTGGGCGTTAGGAATTGTTGTAGTGGACACTGGCCCACTTTAAACATTAGATCCGCCCAGTTAACCGATCACTTCCATGTCACGGTACGAATATACATAGATGTCATTTAATCAATGCAGCTACTCTACGATATTTGATATCGTCTACTAAGCTGCAAAACTGTGAGCTACTCATTATCATTTAGGTACTTATCTAACTTCAATGTTATTCAGAATCAGCTATAAGTACCTAACATTTAAGATACAAGCCAATACTTGTACACTTTTAAATATCATACAAAACCGTTTCAGTTAACATCGAAGATAGACTCGTTTTTAATATATTTTTTTCTCTGTATTTAATATCGCTAAACGAACGCCATTTCAATATTACATACAATAAAGTCCATGTTCAGTATTACGTAGAAGCCGATGTCGTAGTAAATCTGTGGAAGCAGCATTTCTGTTTCATTTGTTTACATTAGGTACATTGCATTTTGATAAATGTGTGATCACGTGTTTGTAACTTTTACCGTGTGTTTCTTTCAAAATCATACAAAGAAAAAAAAATACAAATTGAATTACTACAGTTAGTTGCGATCACATTGAGTATTAATATAGCTACTCATAAATTTATATTGACACCCCAACGGATGCTTTTTGTTGCAATTCCAAAAGGGACCCAAGAAAGATACAAAGCAAATAACTTTATTCGTTAATTATAATGTTTTGTAGTCGAAACGCTGCTTCCGTTGATCACCATGTTATGTAGGCGTATTTAGGCGTAGGTATGGAGGGTAACGGGTTCGAAGTCGTCATGCGTGGAGGGCCGCGGCGGCAGCGGGCGGTGCGGTGGCGGCGGCGGAGGCGGCAGCAGGCTCGTTCCTTCCGGGACATAAACATTCGCCAGTCGATCCTGGAGAAATATGTTCAATTAGAATCGTCAAAATTTTTCCCAAGTGGTTGTAAGACGATTTGAAAGTTACTACAGACATATATGTATATCGCAACGCATGATAGCTATATGCTACATAGTAGGTATATCTAGATATATGAGACCTAGAATCCATAGCTAACGAATTTTTTAACAATAGTTTAGCCTCGGTTTAATTAAATTCAAAATAATGTAAGCAACACATTGTTTTAAACAGTATTAACTTTAGATGAATACCACAAAAAATCATTACACGATTTAACCACCGTTGTACTTATTTATAGTAAAGTGGCGGTTACTCCAATGTAATCTTGAATGAGATGTATACTTTATTGTGTGGTGGAAGAGGTGGATGTACGGGTGTCATAACGATTTCATTGGAAATGTTAATATTATTTTTTCCTGTCATTGTATATTATTATGACAATTTAAGACTAAAGACGTCACTTATTTACCTGGTGCTTGTCGTATTTGAAGATGCCTTGGAAGCGCGGGCGACGGTCGGGGTCAAGCGCGGCGGCGGCGGCGCTGTAGTTCGGATTATGGAACGATATGTGACCACTGCGTTCGCCGAAGTCATCCTTCGGTTCTGTCTCGCGCTTTAGGTACTGCCGTACTGTATGGCAACATACGATAATTTTTAATATAAGGAACAGGCACATCAGATGTCAAGCGTCAAGATGGGATGTCTAGAGGAGACTAAATGTATCCAATTTCAAATAGGACTCAGTCTTGAATAATCTCACTAAGAAACGTGTTGTTACACAAAACAAAAAGTAAATCTCTAGCGTTAAAATCCTTGAAAACATTTTCTCAGATATCATCACGGACAATTTTAATAAGCAATTTCTTAATAGGTATATGTATCTTAGAACAATAACTAACGAAATTGTTTTAAAAAATGACTGCCTCGTTGGTCGTGTTGGTTGCAAGTGCGAATGCAGATCGGGAGGTCTTCAGTTCGATTCCCGGATCGGACATTATAAAAATTTTCTAATGTAGATTTTCTAGTAGTGGCTCGGGGTTTGGATACGTGACCCCGGCGTATGGCAATAGGCTCATCATAGTGGGACGTAAACGTATCTGGTGAAACGTGGGCGTGTTCCACATTCCCTTCCTACCTTTTCAGTGATTACAGGAGTGATGTTACATATTTAAAAAAATGGACTTACTGTAACAGCAGACGAGAGTAGCGGCTATGAAGATTATGAACACGCTTAAAGCGATGGCCGAAAGAATCATGGTGACGGAGATGCCTTCCGAGGCGGGCGACGACTGGTGCACCGTCCCAACTTCAATATCCATGTAATCGTAATAAGACGGATAATGTGAGTGCATTCTCAGTTCGACAAGTACGTTTGGTGCTGCAGAGAGAAATATTGGATCAATGCCTTACCCTCCACACTTACTACGCTCAAGATTTGAATATTTCTCTCTGCACTTTATTAAGCTAAATATTTCTACATACATATACTTAATAACATTAGTACTTTAAAAAAATTAAATGAAAAAATTTCAAGCATCCTAATAGCAACATTGCAGGTGTCTTAACACATGAGGCATGTAAGCACTAACAGAAGCCTTTAAGGGCCACGTGTAAGTTAATCTTCTAAAAGTTTTTTTTGGATATACTCCGGAAACTAAAATATATTTTACTTTGGGTTTATCACAACACCGAAGACAACACCAATGATGTCACACTACGACTTACTCGTGGAGCAGACTCGGCTATCAGGCTCGTTAGGGCAAGCGCAAATATAATCGTGTCCCCTAAATAAGCACAAATGAGTACATCCTCCATTATCATTTTTGCAAGGATTCCACCCATGTTGTTTATCAGCTGATACTGCTTTTATTTCCATAGCCATTTCTAGATCAGACGTTACCGCCGTCACGTTTTGTCCCGTCTTTTTATCAGCTCTCATTACTGATTTTTTATACCAGTCAGTCCAGTATATGTAATCCTTGAACTAAAGATATCATTATTAGTAGGTTAACTTAACTTACGTTACATGTTATTCATCATTTTTTAAGTAACCGAAACCTTAAATCTTTCATTATTCTCCTTATAAATAAATGAAATACACGCTTTTTAAATTACCTGTGTCATTCCGAAAGGATTTTTAGCATCTGGAATTAATTGTACTCTATGCTGACCGTTCAAATCAGAAGTGTCAATTTTGTCCTTTAAGGCGTCAGTCCAGTAAAGTCTCTTGTCCTGAAAATCGATCGTTAAGCCGTTTGGGAATCCTATATCATGATCAACTATAATTTTTCTTTGGCTACCATCGAGAGCACAACGTGATATATGTGGATTTTCACTCCAGTCGCTCCAATATAATATGCTGCAAAATAAATAAATATTGTAACATGTATCTACAATATTAAGTTTAAATGTAAAAAATATATATGATAGTATTTTCTAACCCTCTGGCTGGAAATAAAGCTATCGAACGCGGTTCTTGTAATCCAGATAGTAAAGTTTTTCTAGACGTTCCATCCAACCTTGCCACTTCGAGCACCTAAAATATAAAACATAAGTGTTACATATGTGTATAAGGCAGTCCACTAAAATTGTTAAATAGTTAATCGTAATTATATAAAAAAATAATTGGTTTTAAAATTACCTTGTATTCATTATCAGTCCAGTAAAGGTTGTCGGCAATCCAATCCACTCCCAACCCGTTGGGAGTGTCTAGCTTAGCTGTTATTATATTCGTAGTATGACTGGTATTCGACATATCTATAGACCTACAATACGTATTGAATATTATTATCCCTACTAAATGTTAACCAAAGCTAAGGAATGATGCCACGAGTAAAATTTTATTAATACAAACAGATTTGAAGCTAATCTTCTACAAACCTTATGCTGTTGTTATTGACATCAGAAAAATAAATGAGCTTCTTGTCCCAATGGAAATCAACTGCAATGGAGTTAAGCACATTTTTTAAGGGCAGGCTGAAGTCCCATTGTTCAGGAGTATCCAAAGATATCATGGAAATTGAATCTCTGGTAGCAAATACAAGGAAGTTGTCTGGATGTTTCTTGCAGATCTTTGGTTTGTGATTTGTTTCATTTTCGTATAATAAACCAGTTGGACAAATACAAGAAAAGCCTTGCGGGTTGCGCAGACACAGGTGAGAACAGCCACCGTTCTTCAGACCATTAGCGTTGCAAACGTCTTCTACTACATGTTCACCCTAAAATGGCATTCTCGAATATACATAACTGTACTAATATCATACGCATTCAAACCATTCACTTTGCTTACTGTTTTTTCGTACCTGAATAGCGCGAATATCCATTAAACCGTCAAGATTATCTCTAATGATCAACTGTTCCTTCCCGTTAGATTTATCAGCTCTGTGAAGCGCTTTAGTCTTCCAGTCAGTCCAGTAAATGTGTTGACCTACAATCACAATACCGTAGGGATATGACACGCCAGTCATCAATATTCTCCTGTCATTTCCATTGAAATCTGAACTTTCAATGGACAAAACTTTTGCATCGTTCCAGTACAAACGACCATCAATCCTGTCGACTGCGAGACCGTTGGGCCATTTTATATTATTATCGACGATGATACGCCTATAAAGTAATTTACTTTCATTAGATAAAGATTATCGAGACAAAGCACATCAATTAAAACGTTCTATGTAATCATTTTTGTCAGTATCTTGAACAATAACCCCTTACCTGTTTTTACCGTCCATGTCCGCTCGCTCAATTTTTGCTGAAGTACCCCAATCTGACCAGAACATAAATCCGCCTTCGTAGTACAAAGCAATAGCACGAGGAGAGTCTAAAAGAAATGCAAATAATTAAAGTTTAACAGGCGAATTAATTTACTTTTTTGGAAAATAACAAAAGCTGTATTTTCTTACCTAAACCAGTCCAGACAAGAACTTTTCTGTTCATTCCGTCCAGGTCCGATACCTCTATGCTATTACGTCCTCCATCAGTCCAATATAGCTATTGAAATACAAACATGTTAAAGATTTACATTTTTTTTCTGGATATATTAACCAAATTTTAATAAGACTAACCTTTCGTCCCGTTGAGTCGATAACAATGCCATCAACTGTGTGCAACCCTTTGCGAATAACTGTCTCGATATGATTTCCCTCCTTACTGGCTCGTGCTATGATACGTTCAGCAGTGTCTGTCCAATATACGTAACCTGGTGATAAAACATTAACAATAATGTAGGATTAAGTATTTTCCAAACCTATATTATGTTCCTTGTACAATGCAATGTTTTTACCAGTTTTCTGATCAACGTCAACACCCAAAGCGTTCCTTAGTTTAGGTAATGGTAGAACAACATCAACCAGGTAATCCATGTCTAATGACACTACTCGAATATCCATACGGTGCGCAAAAATTAGGAAATTTATAGGTCCATCAGTACACGTTTTGCCGTCATCCTGTTAATAGTAAAACATACATTATCATGACATATTAAATACGTAATAATAATGAAAGCCTTTATAAATTTTGAATTTATGGTCATCTATATTATAACTGAAGTCAGTAATGTTGTGTTCATATGTCTTCGGACATGCAATACGCGCAGGCAGGTCGTGCGCTTTGTGCGAGTTCTTAGATCCAGACCGAAGAACTTTGTACCGCCAAGCTACTATTGTTAATTATTCACAACTTACACATATTGCTGTGTTATTGTTTACTCTACTATGTTTCGCTTTCTGCTACCTGTTTTGTTAGTATAATACTGCCTTTGGTGTGTTTACTGCAAACTTTTAGTACTCATACAATGAATAATAATATATGTACATTAAACATCATGTGAATTTGCACTCTTCATTTCGATACACAGCAATATCAAATTCAGTAAATTGTACACATTTTATTCACTTCATTCAGATTTTACTTTCGTTTTGTGCAGCTTTACTCACACTCAATTTTATACCAGTTGGACAAGCGCAAGTCCTTCCTCCGGGTCGCAGCAAACATAAATGAGAACACCCGCCGTTGTTCTTACTGCACCTTTAAATAATGACAAACAGGTAGTGTTAGAAAACAAATAAAACAAACTGTTTACAATAAAGGTTTTGACTGCCTCGCTGGTAGTGTTGATTGCAAGCCCGACTGCCGATCGAGAGGTCCTAGGTTCAAATATCGGGTCGGGCGCTGTTGGATTTTTCTAAATTATATTTTCTGGAAGTGGTTCTGCATATACATACATATTCCCAGTGGATGGCAATAGACTCACGATCAATTCCATAATGGGACATAAACGTAACTGGTAAAAGGTGGTGTGCTAGACTCCCAAACATAGTTATTCGGGGACTACAGGTCTGATGGAACATTTTTTTATGTTACATTTTAAAACCGCTAAACAATTACAATCCGAGCAGGTGATATGACGATCTGTTAAAGGCTACAGACAGAAGCTCGATGCAGCGAGCCGAAGACAGGGCGCGAAGGCGCTCCTTGGGGTTGGCCTATGTCCAACCTATTGCTATGCCATACACCGGGCACAAATCCAGACTCTGAGTCACTATTAAAAATTTCCGTGTCAAACTATGGGGATTTGAAATAAATGCAGTTACTGGACTAAGCAAGAAAGCAGTACATAAGCCTAATATTCCTTTAAACTTAAAAAAATCATAGTTGCGATTGTCTAGATAATTTTTTTCAAAGCGAGTTTAATGATTGCATTTAGCAAAATAATCAAAGTGGCATTTGTATTGACCATAAAACCCAAATTAGACCTAATAAAATCCGAACTGCTGAGAACCACGGAAGATCAGAGTGAGTCACTTGATAGCCATAATACCTTTCGTGCATTTCTTTTCCATCTTCATCGTCGGTCTGGTTTTAAGTCTCGGCCAAAAATTAATCCAAAATCTTTTTTAAACACTAATACTTTGGATATATTTTCAGTTAAGACTAGTAAACCGCTGTGATTCTTTATTTGTAGACCTCGGCTCACCGTTTATTCTTCATCGACGTTCTCATACTTCACCATAGTTTTAATTTATTTATTTTAATATAATTTTAATTTATTTATTTACGTTCGAGGATTCGTAGAAAATAGTACTTTACATACGAGCATGTCCAGCTCGCCGAGATTTAATGAAGCAATGGAAATAACCTTACTTTTAAAACGGATTAATTGAATGAATTTACAAGTGTTATTCTGAATAGATAGTTTATGGTACATAATAAAATTATGATAAGCAGTGCAAGCGATAAATTAATTATATCGAGGTTTTATTTGATTTGCCTTAATACCTGTTAAATGAGGTTCTCCTTTCCTTGTGGAAGACTCTGACATCCATGAGACCTTCTACGCCAGCACCCAGAGTTCGTCTATTCAAACCAGTTCTTTTGTTTGCCGCTTGAAGGGTTTTGGTCTCCCAGTCCGTCCAGAATACTTCGTCGCCGTACAAGTCGAGCCCAAATGGATGAGGCAGATGCTCACCTGCTCGATACGAATAATGAATTGATTACGCTAATTTTCTACATGTACAGTGTTAAATATTATATTTTTTGTTTACACACATAATATCGAAATTAATGTTTTTTGTTAACAGCAAAGAGAAATAAAAATATTGTAGCAATTTATTGCCAAGTAACCAATGAATATCTCTGAAATTTGTAATAATATAATGGAAGTTCTTGAAATTATCAAGTTAACTCTCATATACATAGGAAACTTACTTCCATAACATGAGAACAGCTGTTAGCGCATCGAATGGTTTTTAATTATTATTAGTAATTAATGTATTATTATAATAAATAAAATAAATGAATTTTGTTAAACAATTAATGGTCGTACTGTAATTTTCTTTTCGTGTATTTAACATACTGATCAGCAGCGTCCGTCCAGAGCCGTCCAGATTTGCATACTCAATAGTGCGGTTGCCTCCATCAGTCCAGTAAATTCTTTCATTTGGTATATCCAATGCTAGGCCATTAGGCCAACTCATGTCACCAAAAATGAGACGTTTACGGTTGCCACCGTCCATATCGGCGCGTTCAATGCTAGGATTCGCGCCCCAGTCAGACCAATACATGACTCCAGCTATAAATAATAACCAAAACTATTTGTATTATGCATTTACTTATTACACTATTTAGTTACATGGAATTCTAATTTATTTTATTTTTATTGAACACAAGTAAAGCAATCTTAAGTTAGGAAAGAAGTTTGCCCCTGAAATTCCTCCTAACACTATTTGCCAAAATGTAAGGGAACCATGCACAATAGGAAACTATCTTGCTAAAAGTAGATTGCCATAACATTAGCAGTTTACTCATTAGATTAGAAATCTCATTTAATATTACAGGACATTTAACTTTTATTTTGTATTCTTAGTGTTTTTCAAACACATATTTAGTAGGTAATGGATTACGCTTGCCAGCTTGTACAGCAGGGCATAAAATATGCACCTAATCTGCTGAGAAACTGACGTAAGCAAAACATAATTTCGTATCGTGTTATTAAAATTATCATAGGTGTTTACCCTTGGGGTCCAAAACAATGTCACGTGGTTTGTCAATGTTTCTCCAAGCCAACAACGACCTCATTGAACCATCAGCGTTAGAGACTTCAATCCTGTTCGTGCCAGCGTCCGTCCAGTACAGTTTGTTGGTCATCCAGTCATGAGCGAGGCCGGCTGGTGATACTGCAAGTATGGTAAATGCAGTATCAACATCCGTTGTTTGGAACAAACAATACATAACTACAAAATTTCATTAAAATCAGTTGAGCGGCTTCATACATTAGCGCAAACGATCATCGCAACACGAAAATTTTATATAATATAAAGATAGATACATTTTGATCGAAA
Organism: Mimoniades nurscia nurscia; assembly: GCA_018246595.1. NCBI lineage: Eukaryota > Metazoa > Arthropoda > Insecta > Lepidoptera > Hesperiidae > Mimoniades > Mimoniades nurscia. Next base: position 10,245 of record DWFO01005355.1, read on the forward strand.
TATTTATTTCGTCAAATTAAAATAACAAAAAATGTGTTTATTTATGAATAAAACGTAAGTATCCCAACCACCGCCTCTTCTGTGCAATTTTAAAGCCGACTTCGAAGCTTATGAAACATTTTAAACATTTTGTATCGTTCAATCTTACTGAGGTTGTTTTTGACGATAATATCTTGCTGGGAGCCGTTCAACAGGGCGCGGTTGATGGTGTCCTTGTCAACGTCCGTCCAGAAAATTGAGTTCGTGTTATGGTCCCACTCCAGCGCCACAGCGGATTTGATGTTTTGCACCGGTATCACCTACGATCATTTTAGTAGGTATAGTTACATCTTTGTGATATATAAAAATCCCATTAA
>DWFO01005356.1:0-10600 GCA_018246595.1 Mimoniades nurscia nurscia
TAAACGTAACCGGTGAAACTTGGGAGTGTTCTGCATTCCTCTGCCTACCTCTTCGGGGATTACAGGCGTGAAGTTACCTTTTTTAATATAAAATTGTTCTTTGAGCATGCTCAACTTTTGATTAAGATGTACATTAATAACATAGAAAGAGTCACAAATCCATCAGTTTATTTTTAAAACAACTTTTGTTTAGATAAATAGAATAAAGCATGCACCTTCTTGCTTTCTGGATGTTTCTAAAAACACAATGACAAATTTTGCCATGCCATCATTGAACTTAAGCCATATTGATCCAAGGGTATGCAAAAACTTAATATTTCTATATAAACCTATCGTCGTTCAAGGAATCAATTAGCCTATTTTTAAACTTTATTATAACGTATCAGCCAGTTTTTCAACATACATAAATTAGCGGCCAAAATAAATTTTTCAACGAGTGCTCCAGCAACAAAAAAATATTCGTAAATACTATGCTGCCTACACAAGCTAATTACTGCCAGTTATTTAAAGCAGATGGTAAGAGTGTTTACGTCCACTCCAAATTTAACTGAAAAACACAATATTGCTTTGTTTCTGAAAACACAACAATAACCAATTATTACTCTGGTACTTTTCAAATATATAGATGACACAACTACAATTAGAAGTCTAAGTCTAAGTCTTTCGTCTGGTATTTGTCGAGCTAAACGAACAAAAATTTGGGGTGGGGGTAGGTGGAACTTTTTGAAGATATCGTTTAAGCAGAGTTTCTTGCTTAGACACGATGAGTAGACGGAACGGAACCGGTAGCAATTTCCTCCGTCGACCGCGCAGATATAAACACAAAACAGAGCGGGACCCAATATCTACTCACAATTGGTTCAGGTTAAAGTTGCATGATCACAATGCAGAGCAAATAAAACGAACCTCGCACAGCCACATCGCTACTTCTGTAATATTGACTCAGTAAGTACATACGGGGTTATATCGTACAGAAACAACGGACTTCTAAACAAGCCCATTTCAAAACAACCTTCTGCACTAATGCAATTATTAAATTAGAACCTCACAATGTTGTTACGTGTTATTGTTTTAATAGTTCCATGTACGAATCTAGAATTGTTCGTGCCCGTCCATTTAGAATGTTCCTTATAATTTTTGTTTACAACGTCTCGTAAAACGAAGTATTATCTCACATCAGCGAGCTATTGTTCCCCGTTGGCCCCCGGCGGATCTGTCGACGCGATTCATTTTTATAAATGTCTGCTGTTATTGCATTCAAGTTGTGTAATGTGATGGAAATAGACCTCACCAAGTTTATGGTTGAGAATTATTTAAATCTTCATCATAGCATGTATAGTATTATTAATACATATCCTATTATCGAGGCAGAAGGACATAATATATTACGTTTTTAATATAGATGTAATTCTGACAGTATTGTGTAAATATATAATTATTAGAATTACTTGAATGTTTTTATGAGAGATTTAATATTAAAATAGATGATATAATACTTCTAGGATTCAGTGTGCGCATCAGTGTAAAGTTCAAATACATTTATATTTATTTGCCACTTGTAAATACATATATGTATATACATCAATAGAGTACACTGCGAAATAACCGTGACAATTCAGGTTATTAGAGAAACTACATCCGATAAAAAATATAGTTTTTTAAACCACCTCTACATTGCCATTTTCAAAGCTAAGACAATAATGGAAATTTAATTACTTAATAATAACCTGGTAATAGATATTTTATTATTATTATTGTTACAGGAATTGATAACAACACTGTATATAGGATTTTTGGGGTTGATATTTGCATCATTTTTAGTTTACTTAGCAGAAAAAGATGTGGCGGACACGAAATTCAAAAATTTTGCCGAAGCACTATGGTGGGGCGTTGTAAGTAAAACTTTAATTTTTACATGTATTTTGTTATAACTATTATATCTTTAAATAACGGACACCCGATGAACCATTTCCACATAAGTAATTGAACGTAAAGAAGCCTTCATTGATTCCAAAAGGGATTTCATTGAGATTTTTGATTGCAAAAAGTTCATTAACGGATCCAATAAAAGCTACATGAGCTTACAAACATAGCTATTCTCACTTGGAAAGGATTGCAAAATTAAAACATATCGAGATTTTTTTATTATAATGCCATCGTTGTATGATCCAATGCAAGCCACGTAAAGAAATCGCACAAGGACAGTTACCGACGTAAAGTAATGTGTAGAAAACAATAACATAAAATCGTGTGGTAGTTGTTACAAGTGATGTCCATTACTCAACGTTGTGTTTGTTCGTATATAGATCACGCTGTGCACTGTCGGCTACGGCGATATGGTGCCGCAGACGTGGCAGGGGAAATTCATAGCGTCCTTCTGCGCGCTGCTGGGCATCTCGTTCTTCGCACTACCCGCTGTGAGTACCATTACTTACACATTTGTATGACTTCACATGTAATTACGTTTATTCATGAAATTGGATCCCAAGGAAAGAAATGAAACATCGAATATGTATGTTTTCCCTTTCACGCTCGGTATCAGTACTATGGATACAATAATAATAATTCCTTTTTCGCTTTGAGTCGGTAGATATAACTAAGTCTGAGTTTTCAGTTTGAGCTTTCACTCTATGAAGATATTACAGGTGTTTCGAAGTAAAGTCTTTTACGACTAGGTGTGTAAGTACTACACGTACGTTGTTTGTTTGCGTTGTAACGTAGTCTAGCTACTATGTACACCACAAAGCAAGTATAACGGATAGAAACATATAAAATCACTCGAATTTTAAAATTGACTGTTTTGCTATAGCTAGTGTTTTGCGAGTATAATTTATTCCGTGTAGATAACCAAATGAATTTCATTGTCATAACGACACTTGTAGCGATTTATGATAACAGTAATATGTACTGCATAAAGATGGTTTCGGATTTGTTTTTCAACGTGCTCTTAGATATAAACCTAATTGTGTGCCAAATTTAATCTGGAAACATCTATGAACTTTTACGATTGGAAAACCACTTTCTTATTTACATGAATACCATGAAATACGTCAATGTACACGTAAGCTCTCGTGCATAATTGACACTTGGATTGAACACTTGGATACTATATCCTATATCCATTCAAGTATATAATTCTTATGTATAGCCATTCATGTATCCTTTATTGCGGACAACGGCACCATTATTATTGAACTAATGGCAGCACTGTCGCTTTGATGGCAGCACTGTCGCACTTGAATAGATAACAACATAATCGTCTTCGAGAGTGTTGCCACCTTTATTAACTCGTATCTTACGTCCTAAAGGGTATCTTAGGATCAGGGTTCGCCCTAAAAGTGCAGCAGCAACAAAGACAAAAACACATGATAAGGAGACGGCAGCCCGCGGCCACGCTGATCCAGGCGCTCTGGCGGTGCTACGCCGCAGACGAACACTCCATGAGCGTGGCCACCTGGAAGATCCACCAAGTGCCTCTGCCCAGTCCGCAAACTAGGTAAGGTACATCTTCATAATATTCAATTTGCTTCATATTATACACGTCGTATATATACAGGCGCTCATCTTTAACAGGTAATTCAATACCATATTTCTTCCATAAACCGCGTGATAAAGCTTTTGATACGCTTTCGTAGGAATACTTGAAGCTTTTGAAAGAAGATTATTTATATAGTAATATAGAAGATTATTAAACTTGGAAAATAAATTATTGTTAAAATATAAAAAGGACTTTTGGCACTTTCGTAGCAATAGTACGTACCAACAACAAACAAAATTTACCTAAAGAAATGGAATACATTAGCAAATATCATGAACGAGAAAAATCTAAACTAATATAACTTCAACCAGTCACGAGATGAGAAGCTCTTGAAAAAAATCCACAATAGAGTATTGACTTAGTGGCGCCACATCGAAAGAAAGTTTTTTCATTGTTGACCTAACACTTAAACTAAATCTTGAGAAACAGCTGCGACCACAAAGCTAACTTAATACTCTCTCGTTTGAGTGCTAAATGTATTTCTGCATTAAGTAGACTAACGTTTGTATATTATTAAATTTATAGTAAATAAATACAAATATTTATCCCCACTCAACATTCGGGTTATTCATAATGTACCTATTCTGAGGTGTGTGAAGTCTGCCAACCTTTACATGGCCAGCGTGGCAGACGGCCTTAACCCTCTTATTCTGAGAGGAGATCCGTGTCCAACAGGGGAACGATAAAAGCGTCAAAAACAACAATCCCATCCTTCTAGATCCCGGGTGAGAAGCTGATACACTGACACGAAACGAATGATAATTGTATACATTTGACAGTCGCGTAATGAGTGCATCGTTCAAGAACAACGCGTCCTTTGTGTCGCGGCTGCCGACGATCCGCCGCCATAAGAGCACCTCGCTGCACTCGCCCGCGCCCCATTCGAAGCCGGCACACCGTTACGACGTCAACGCCAGCGCGGAGAACCTGGGTAAGCTTATTAACAATTCTAGCAGAAGAAACATCTATTTGTCCCGTCTACAACACCATTATCCACGGTTTTAGATTTGAAATACATACATATTATGTGTAGTCCATTTTGTTAATTTTCAGACTGTAATTTTATAAAAGTACAAAAGAATTTTAATTGGCAGTAACATATTCCAGCACATACAGAAAGGATGTAACTTTTGATATCCAATAAGTAGGTATATGGGCTAGGTATCGGGTACCTTTTGAAGGTTTTCCCCCCGTAAACAAAAAAAAGGTATATTGGCAAATGCATGCGAACAATTTTACATTTCAGTATGTATTATAACTACACCAGAAACACGAAAAATTTGTAAGTAATGTACAAATAACGAGAAAAGTTTCAAATTAAATGTGAAATTAAATTAAAAAAAAAAAGTAAAACGAAACAATTTAAACAACATTTCTAATACTATGACGCAAATGAAATATTATATTACGCTAACTTAAACATTTGGTGTCGCGGACTTCCAAATTGATAGAAAAAAAGCATTTGACTAAACAAATCTGCGATTGAAAAACACGACGCGATACTCCTGAGCTCTTTTCTATGGATCTACCAAACAGCAAGAGCTTGGGCCAACTCCAACCATTCACTCGTAATCCACTAACGACACAGCCATGCAGTGTGTTAATAACCTTGGTCGAACTGAGCGTGACATGATATTGCACTGTTTCATAGATAATCGTACAACGGGCGGGGACCATGCGTGTTCTCTACTCCATTGTTGGAAAAGCTGCTTTCAAGGTTTTATACTTCATCTTTTAGATGGCACCATGGCATGACAGTTACAGTCGATAAACTTTGCTGCGTTTCTTATTAATTCTTATATTAGCAAGGATATTTCAGAACAATTGTGAATACACGAGAATCGAAAATTGTAAGCAGCGTAGATCTATTGGTAGCGGAGGAAACTTTCAAGTTCCGGCGATGACCGCTACGTCTCCTAGCCAGACATGATTGCTGATATTCTAATCTACCTTCTACTTCTTTCTATTTTTGTCACTTTTTGAAATAAAAAATGCACCCGCGTAGATAAAATACCGCTTCGAAATGACTTACAGGTATCGCAAAACAGAAGCTTCACATCTCAACAGTTGTGTGAGCGAAGTTTGCTTATGAAAGATCGCTTCTGCGTATATGCTAAAGTAGAACGACAAGGATCCGATACGAAGACTGCATATAATTGCGTTCCTTTAGACTCATAGATCACGGTTCACATAATGAATTTTCAAAAGGTACAGTTCAACTTAGTATACCTGAATTACTGGAATGGCTTTGTTTAAAGCTTATATATTTTAAGTTCGATAAATATAAAAAGAATTTTGAGTAATCCTTACACAGCTTGGCGTTTATTTATGCATGCAAGTTAGTTGAATTTTTCAAGATATTGATCTCTTTTCAAACTGATACGTATGTAGGTGGGTACATAAGGTGGGTAATATATCCTCTGTATACATACATCCACTGTTACAAAATATACTGTACAGTCCGCCTGTCTATACATAACGATAAATATCGTGGATTCATTGTTAAAAAAATAATAAACATGTATTTGAATTTCGAATTCACTTCAATTATTCAGTTAATTTAATCATTAGCAAATGTACAATATTTTCTTGTGACATCCTTAAAGGGTGATACATTTTTTGAATCATATCAGCGATATTTCAAAGTAGGTAGGTCAACATTATGGCTCGATAATTTCGAAACGAGTTCATCGGATATTGTCATTGTTTCGTTCGAAACAAAGACACACCAAAAAGCAATCAATTGAACTTCTAAATCCAACGTTACAAAGGTACACCCCTTCAGACTGTTTATGCGTATAAAATATGTAGTAACCATCTAATTTATATGTAAGCTGAAAGATAATATACATAGATATAAAATAGAGATATATAGAAGATTATATCAAATGTTTTCGTTGTCTATTATACTTTTTATTCAAGTTTATGACACGGAGTGTAACGTAATATTTTCGTTTACACAAATGTATATATTTATATCAATGGCAGAAGTTATGGAAGCTTAAGGCAGGGCGGGGATGCGCTCATTACGGAAGCCCTATGGCCAGCTGTGGATTAAAACATGCTGGTGATGGAAAAGTACTCAAATAGCCAGTCGGTAATTAACAAAGAAGCAATGTTACAGACTGCGCTATTTAATGTTCGCAGTATCATTCTTTTCCCCCACAGAGTTCAAGTATTCTCATATTTCGGAACAAATAAAATTGCTCTTGTGGCATTTATTGTTACATTTTTATGAAAATCAATTCTCATGAAAAACGACCAACGAAAGTGTGATTTTTTAACACATTTAGTTCCACAATGCAATGAATTCATTGTTCGGAAAGTTCACGTATTTATTAGCAATAACACAAATAAACGATTCAATGAATATCGTATTGTAAAGCTTGTGAAATTTTACTTATAACAAAACGTAACCCACACTTGAGGCTCGTTACCGCGTTTGTAAGAAAGAGATAACAAACCGATCGATAGTTTGCTTAGACATTTAAGTGGCAACCACTGCATTGACCTCATTATTTAGGTGTTTCTTTGATGCAGACTAACGTAGGCAACATTATTGAATCAATTTCAATTTTAAGTCAAAAATATGCTTAGGCGCGCATAATAGTAGTATTTAATAAACAAAGTTGTGTAAACGTACCCTTCTATGCGATTTTATATTCATTTTTTAATCCAATTTAAAGCGAGGACGAATAAATACTTAACTTTTTAATGATTTTTCTGCTAAGCAAACCTTCCGTGCTAACACACATTAAAAGGGACTTTTTAATTAACTCTTTTATTATACAAATTGTGTTTATATTGTTACGTTTTAGTTAAACTCCCGAAACTTTATGACTTGGTGTTTATATTTCTAACTTAATTCATTGCTTTGATATTTCTAACTTATCTTAGTAACTTAGTGACCTAATCATTTCTAACTTATAATTTTGTAGTCAGAGTTTAACAAAAATTTAAATACAATGTATAAAACTACTATTGTAATGGATTTATTCCTAGGAAGTCAATTAAACATAGATTTAAATCCCGCGTAAAAATGATCATGACATTTGACTCATGTTTCGCCAATAATTAATTATTAGCGCTCTCGAGTACTCACGGAAAAATGGCAAAAGACATAGGAATTTCGTCCGATTTTATTCACTTCGGCGGTAGAGAACCTTTAGGAAGGTGAGGGGGAGGGGGAGGGGGTGCGTGTTATACGGTGGTTTCCTTCGTAATTAAATACGTCGTAAAAGCGTATATAAATTGTATAAAAATATAGATTGACGTATCAAACTTTGATATTAATTTGTGTACATGATGTGACTTCTATGACAATAAAAATTATTTGATGTAGGTACCTGGAGTATTTTTATGTCGACATTGGTTTGTAATAGATACTTTAACTGAAAAAAAAAACTGATTCATATATACACATAGATGTTGGTATCGTGATAGTAGGATGATAATTATATTCATGCGTTAATATTGGTTACTAAATAACAGATTGGAATGCATGTTATAGGTACCTACTAAGGTTGTAATAATACGCGGACAAGCTGAAAATACGGCAAAGGAGCCTGGATGATGAAACCTGGTTGACTGATAAAGAATGCCATTAGGTATTAAGACCGCCTTTTGTAACTTTGCTTTAAATTAAGAATAAACACTGAATAAATCCAAAAGGTACGTCGTCGTGACAAATTTGTTGACTTTCGTAACGGGACAAAGAATGATAATAGATATTAGGTACCTATTGTCATCAACATAACCACAATCTGTAACAAAACTGTGATTAATTATTAATAAAAAATATTTCACAAATAGGCATTTCATTACACGCGGCTCATTAATTCAATAAAAAGCTCATTTTGAGGTGTTTAATGAGCAAATGAATACTTTAATTGGTCCCGGGGAGCGCTCTTATACCTCGGCTTACTAATTAATTTGAACAAAAATACGTAAACGAATCAGTCAGTGAAAATTTACAAATATATTGCTGGATTATAAATGTGGTTTTTCAACAATTTAATAACATCGTGCTATATTTACTACAATTGGACAATATCTCGAATGTTCCTTTCAAATATACCTAGTAAAACAATTATCACTTGTTTACAACAAGTCACAATATGGGGCCAACTTTCGATTTAAGACAAGCTGTTTCAAATCGATAATGAGCAGCAGAATTTTTCATCTGATAGCGGTATTTGATAATCTGAACACATTTATATAATACTCGAAGTGATAGAATCGATTCGAATGAATAGCTACCAACTATTTATCCACGAGGCGCGATTCTTTTTAATTTTAGTAAACGATTGTACCTAACATTTTTCAATTTTTAAGATATTTTGTAACGAATACTAAAAAATATTATTGCAACATAAAGTCTTGTAGCGGTACGCTTGATGCGAGTGTATAAATAATAAATTTTGGAAACTTTTCGTTTTCCAGAAATGCCTACTTAATATACAATATGTATCCTATGTGAATTATGCCTACATAATATACATACAATATGTATATGTATACATATACAATTGTAACTAAAAATCGTTTTATGTATAGACATCATTGATAACAAAACCAGCCAATGAAAGGTGTAACCATTTTTGATACAGTTTCTTTGTTAATAAAGAGAATACACATAAGTAGTGAATAAATAATTTGTGCGCAAGCCATAACATTAAACTATATGACACATACCATTTAAAAACAAATTTATTTAACAAAAAAAAAACAAAAAAATTAGCTTTTTTAAAGGTGCCATTTATTAATCTACGAAAACGGAAACTCACTCGAAGTAGCTATTGACAGGCAGACGGGCGGCTAAAATTGGAATATACACGATGACATATAAAACAGAACAAACAAAAAAATCAATAAATACAAAGGGTCGTTCTCCGCGCGAGACGCGAATGGGTTTTATTCGTTTTCATCCAACTGTAGCTAAAAACATGTTGGGAAACTGTACAGATCAGATGTAAGGATACGCGTACGCGGAAGGGGCGGACACGGGCGAACACTAGTAGGTCCTGTGTTGAAGTGTACATGTGTGGGTTGGCAGGCGCGAACGACGGCCGCCCCGGGCGCTCTCGACCCGTCAACCCATCGTACAGCGAGGACTCGGTGGCCGAGACAGCGCTCTCCAAGAGAAATTCCGACGGTAAGAGCTGAAGTGGCTAAACTAGTTAACTCTCATTCGATACGAAATTTGCCGCCTTATTATAAGCTCTCTGTCGCTTATCATTCAACAAACCAATGGTTTTTTGTAAACATAATATCGTACTTAAATGCAATACAAGTAAATATGCAGTCAACCGTTTTCCGCAAATGGAAAATGTAAGCTTTAAATGTTTCCTAATTTAAATTACAAATACTTACCTAATTATCAAGTGTGTTCTACGCTTAAATGTAAATAGAATTATAAAGTAAATAAAATTTCAAATATAGTTGTGAAACGATAACATAAACAAAATAAAACCAATTAAATAATTTATAATAAACATAAAAATAATTAAATTGTAATTATTCAAATTTATTATTAAATTATATTTATCATAAACATTGTACTGACAACATTGTTTTTCTCTACATAATTGGTGAATGTATGTATAAGATATGAAAACTTGCAGATCATTACGATCATGATTTTCGGGACAGCTTAACCATTAGATACCTACACTCCCAATGGCTCACAGTAAATCATCTGGATTTACCACAAAGCTGATAAACTGCTTTATCTGGCACAGAGGATTTTATGGGAAAGCGGAGATTTTCCTCTTCACCCTTTCAGTTTAATAATACATTGAGGTCGTGCAACTGGTAGGAATTACGTTCACGTCTTTATAACGACTTGCGAGTAGGTACACTAAATTATTTATGTAAAGTCCGACGCGAAGACTTCCTCTACATGAACTTCGGTTTAGCCGAAACGTTTCCATTAAATTTCACGTGTAAATATTGTGGACGGATGAAATAAAAAAATTATGAACCCAGTAGACTATTATAAGGAAATAACATACTTGTTTCCGAATTTTTGACAATATTTGGATAATAATTCTAATAACCACA
>DWFO01005357.1:0-10600 GCA_018246595.1 Mimoniades nurscia nurscia
GAATATACAGTGGAATATACAGTGGAATATGGCGGGAGCCTATTTCCATACACCGGCCACAAATCCAGACTCTCAACGAGTACTAGATAAATAATAAAGTTTTCATATTTTACATTTTACACTCGCCTATATTGATCAAATAGGCCAGATACTGGCTGATGGGGAGTCAGAAGTCTCCGAAACCGGCGTGCATGTATGAAGAGAGTGATGAATGTAGAATAAATATGGCAGGTTGGTCTGGTTCTCTCTACCCATCGTATGAGAGCCCTAGCGTGAATATACATATGTGTTATACGATTTTTCAATTTCATTACATCCCATTTGACTGTATCTGATGTTTGTATCATGCTTTATTGACAAACTATAGCAAGTATGCATGTTCGTGATTAAATATAGAAATCTATTGCGGCCTCAATTATGTTTTAATTCATTAATGTTTTAATTGAAGCATTCGTGGTATGTTCAACATACATCAATATAAAAATCACTTTACCTATTACCGATAACGTAATATAATGTAAATTCATTAAATCGATCGGAAAACAAATGCCATAGAATGATTGTTTACATTTAATTCCATTTCCGTGACACCGATATGGGGCACGTACGTATGTAATAAAACAAAAACTTCTAAGTGATTTATATAGGATTTTCTTTAAACAAAATAAGTGTTTAAGGATGTATACAACTGTAGCATGTACCTTCCACTAGATCGATCTATGGGACGCCGTAATACACGACACGAATATTGAGAATGTCATGTATCAGCGAACAGTTTTACTTCGTTATCAAATGTAACCTCCATCTAGTCAACGAACCGTCGTATACGTACAATTTAACCGTTAATTTATTTTGATCATAAATCATCTAAAAATGTATCGTAAACACGCAAGTTTGGAAACGAATGATGTTGTCTGCACGCGTGCACCCGCAGTGCAATGTTTTTAATATATGTAGTTTGTTTTGGAATATTTTTAACGTAGAAACCTTTGTTGTATAGCGTTAATATAACGCAAGCTTTGATGAAAGACGAATCGTTAGGACGATCAACTCAATACGAATTTATAAAATATTTTATATTCTTTTCACTAAGCGCGATTAAAATATTTCGTTCATTATACCTATACAATAACTTTTGTTCGTTTCATTTGAAATATTATTTTTTGGAGTGGTATTTGTAATAATGCATGGTACTGCTTTTTTACACTATTTTTCACAGTCAATTTATTTCATTCAAAGGTGTCCTTTTGAACATATGTAAATATATTTAATAATGTAACAAAAAACCAAGCACCTCCAACAATGAGTCTGATGATATAAAACAAATTGACCCTCGCCGCAGTTCAGTCCCCGGAAGTGAGATGAATCGCATATCGCATCTGCAACAATATTAAAATACGCCTTTGAATTAGGAACCTCTCTCGGATACCTTAATTTAAATTTACCCATCTAAGGTCCGATGACACACAGTTGTTTAATGACAAATCGTTCTCAATACACCGGCACCACAAAGCCATGTGTCACATTATTATCGTACAACAATCTCTTGGTATCACTTCAATTTAAATCGTGGGTATAGTTTGTTAAAACACTCTATAAATATATGTCTAACATAAACCTTTGTACCGATCCAATGTATGTGTATGAATCATTCGTATTTTGTGTGTTTTGTTAGTAGGTACTGTTGACTGTCTCGTTGGTCGTGTGGGCTACGAGTGCAACTTCCGATCGAAAGGTCCTGGGTTTAAATCCCAAGTCGCGGGCACTATTGGATTTTTAGAACTTAGATTCTCTAGTAGTGGTTCGGAGTCTCGATATGAGCCCGGTGTATGAAAACTTAGCACCGGCTCCATAGCGAGACGTAATCTTAACTGGTGAAACGTAGGATTGTATTATACTCCTCTTTGGAAAATACATGCGTAATATTATTTTGTCAGTACTGTGATTATAAGCATTTATTGTATTCATAATTACGGAAAAAAAAAATTATGATTAATGTTGGATACGGGTGTCCTCTCAGACTGAGAATGGTTAAGTCCATCGTCTGCCACACGAATTAAGTTTCAATTAACATACTTCAGACACGTACGTTATGTTTTTTTGAAGAGGCTAACCAGTCTGCCACACAAGCCAAGTGCTGGTTAAATGATTACACAGACAACTGTAGCCCGCGATGGGCGATGGTGTTAAAATTAAAAATGGCCGCCAATAATCGCAGCTCGCGTAATCTCCAACCCGCATACCCAGCGTTGGGATTATGGACATAACCCCTCAGAGGAGGCCTATGAGCAGTGGACTGCAATACGCTAATGATTTATTTATAATTTACGAGTATTTATTTTCTATAAACTCACTCACAACTAACATTACAGGATAACCTAATGCGTTAGTTTAAGTTACATATACATCTATTTTATACATTATTATTAAAATGAGAATATATTATTTACTTATTACATAATACATAGCAAGCTTTTGTGAACTCATTCAGTGAGCAACTAAACAATGCTGATGATGCCGATGTGTTATTACAATCAGATAACATATTTATTTATCCCATCTACTAAACGCGGATTTAGTTTTTGGTTGATTAATTATTCCATGCATAATTACGTACGAAGCTATCACGGTACGCGGTAAATTAAATACGTGGGCCGATTACGTGGGCCCGGCGAAGAATGAACCCGTTTGAGTTATTCGTATGCGTGAACGCTTTTAATTCCCTTTTATTTTGACCTTTTTATTTATGTTCTAGCGCACGAATTCGTTTGCGTGGGGTGTGCACAGGGTCTATAAGGCAGAAACTATAATAAAGATATTTTTGGTTTAATCTAGAACAAATAGTCTCGTTGGTTCGAGGCCGTGATCGAGATGTCCCGGTTTCAGCACTCTCTATTTATTTATTGCGCCAACAAAGTAAACACTAACGAAAACAATAAATTCAGAATACAAGGAACAAGCTACGTGATACTCCAATTATAGGCATAAAAAACATTCGAAAACAAAAAAAGCTCCGTATGTCTTAAAAAAAATTAATTACAATTGATGTTATAATGACATGTTATAATAACAATATCACAAATACCATTTAATTTAAGATTACGCAAAATACAACAATTTACTATATAAAAGTGATTGATTAAATTAAATATGATTGATTGAATATGATTAAATTGGGATTTCAATTATACATTATATAACATACATGCATACTTGGGATGAATTAAATTGCATTACATCACTGTTCGTCACATCAGTCTTGGATTTTTCTAACTTAGATTTGCTAGCAGTAGCTCAGAGTCTGGAAATTTGGCTAATGTATGGCAATAGATTCTAAATATCTGTCTGTTCAAACTTGAATTCCTTCGCGAGATACCAGACCAGTAATTACGTCAATATATGGCAGTCGGATCGTTAATATTTAAGTATCGGTCAATATTCCTTAAAAGCTTCCCGCCACCCGGACTACAGGTCGATTTGTTCGAGAATCGTTGTATTTTATGTTTGCAAATCAGCACACATTTAATATGTAAATTTTACGAGATGCGCTAGTGATTATTCGTGTATAATTTTAAAGCTGTGTTAAGATATTTTATTGAACAGCGTTTTATTAGCACACTAATTAGAAAAATAACATTGGACAAAATTGTATGAATATGTATAATATGCATATTAATTATACAATTCCTCAGCAGATCGTATGATAATGATGTTTTTTCTATCATTGACCTACGGCATAGTTATACTATGGGAGATTTATTCTTTTAAGCTGCACTCAACAAATATTGAGCAATACGTATTCCTGCTTCACATATTTAAAAATATAAAATCTTTATCAACTTTGGATTGAAAAACTTAGAAAACTTTAATACCCCAAGGGAATATACCCGTGATGTTTGATGTAACATCTTCATTATTCATTTGAAATTCTTATTGTCGTTACTGAATATAATAAAACTGTTATTATTATAAAAAACATGTTTACTTAAGATTGAGTCGTTAGTCGAGTGGTTGCAAGCGCGACTGCTAATCGAGAGTTCCTGGCTTAAAATTTCAGGTTGAATACCTACTATTGGAATTTTTCTAACTTAGAATTTCTAGTGAAATTTTTAGTAGCGTTTCGAAGTCTGGATTTATGGCCGTTGTACGGCAATAGTCTCACCACCTACTCCATAGTGGGACGTAAACATAACCGGTGAAACGTGGGAGTGTTCTGCATACCTCTGCCTACCTCTTCCGGGATGACAGGCGTGATGTTACGTTTTTTTTACCAACATGAACGCAGATTATAAAGTCATCATAATCTGACATCAACGTGCAGTCAATTTCGTCTCCAAGAACGCGCTACGGAATCGTGAGGGATATATTAAAATAACGTCATGGTTACACATTTAAACGTTTAGCCTAATGTTGTAAACATGGTCTAAGCAGCCCAGGAAACTAATAAATATAGCAGACAAATAAAACATATGAGCAATCTTCAAACAATCGTAACATCACACGTATAATCCCCGAAGAGTTAAATAAGTATATTCAAACAATTAATACAGCAGACAATAATATCATTAACATTCTTGTTCAGGGATTTAAAAATTACTTTAACCGCATATACTTAATAAATTTAACACTAAAAGTCCTGTCCGTCCTGTCTGACCGCGTCCAGTGGCGGTAGCGCCAACCAGGTCGCTGGTGTAAAGACAAGCAAACTTCTCTAAACCAATCGATTACAATGACTATCACTACACCAAAATTGTACGGCATTAGTGTTCAGTAAAAAAAATTCAGACTCGTCGAATATTTTTTCTTTTTTTTGTCGACATTTGTTATCGTTCTTTTCGAATACGAGTATCTTCTCTGAATTCTTTTCAGGGTTAAGGCCATAGTCTTACCACGTTGGCCAAGTGCGGGTTGGCAGACTTCATGCGCTTTGGAAAACATTTTTTTGTGACCTGTAAGGTTTCCTCGCGATGTCTTCCTTTACCGTTATAGCAAGTGATATTTAATCTTAAGACGCATGACTAAAAGTGCAGCACACCAAAGCCACAGTGTATGTATATTCAAACAAGCGGCAGGTAAACGAACTCATAATACGTTTCAGGTAAGCACGGACAACGGCCGATAAGCTCCAGTATCGGGCATAAATATTGCAATTACGCCTCTGACGCGATTTAATCTATGAATTATGCGATTTGTACACTTTTTGTTGCATATCACTACACTATTGACCCCAGATTGCATTCGAAAATAAACCTTAAACCTACAATATAAAATTTATATTACTTTGCTACACGTTATGTTAAGCCGAGTTTTCATTTATCACTGTATAGCTCTTATTTCTAACGGGATAAAGTTAAAAATCAGTTAGATTTGTTATCGGCTTATCCCCAGCCCAATTCATTGTTCGTAGAGCTTTGTCGAGGATTTCTTCCCGCTGAGTAAACGTGAGAATCATTGTAATTATTGCATGGAGTTTTTGGAAATAATAAATCTAAACATTTTCTTTACATAAAAAAATTGTAGGCAATTCGATACAACGCGTGTATTTCACACTGCTTTAGCGTTCGACACAAAAGGTAATAAATTATGTGTAGGTAGGAAAAAACGAGCAGATACAATGTCACAATAGGGTTCTCTTTATTATGAATTATACCAGCAAAGTATTATTAGATTTTTTTAAATTTAAAACTCTCAGTGCTAGCTAGGAGTCTAGATTCGTGCCTGGTGTATAGTGTATAGGCTCACCCTTTAATCTATACTGGATTACTGGGAGGTTCAACTGGTAAAATCAAACAGCGCACGCTCGTCAGGCTTTCCATTCGAGGACATATGCTATACCCAATTATATTCATTCGTTCATATATTCATTCGCCTTTCCAGTGTCTTTGTTACATAAAAGTAATTAGAGTACAACTAAATTGATTTAAACCCTTGCTAAATTGTACCTAACATCACGTCTGTTATCCTCGAAGAGGTAAGCAGAGGAGTGTAGAACACTTCCACGTTTCAGCAGTTACGTTTACGTCTCATTATGGAACAGATGGTCACCCTATTGCCATACACCAGGTATAAATCTGCAATCCGTGCCATTACTAGGAATACTCACCGAAAATGTAAGTTAAAAAAATTCAATAGTACTTGATTCCGGAATCGAACCCAGTACTTTTCGCTCATGCAACTATTCGACAAACTACTAAACTGGCAAAAAAATATATTTAACCACTGTGTAATCGCCACTCTGTTATCAAATTTTGATACCAGGCCACCATGATCGTATCGGCTAGAAAGCCGTGTTATATCGAATAAAATTAAACCTCCTCTTCAAGATATTTACACAGCCTAAGTATTTACACAGTAACATATGTTTTACTGATACTAAAGCGGAACACCTCATGTGTTCTTGTATGTGTATTTATTAAAATTACTCACGTTTCCGTTCACTAGCTTAAAACATACTTTTTATACAATAAAAGTGCATACACGATCCAATTTCATCTATATTAACAATGATCTGCGTGTGTGCGTGTGTGTTCGTGCGTGCGTGTGAGTGCGTGTGCGTGCGTGTGTGTGTGTGTGTTTGTGTGTGTGTTAAGTTTTGTACTACATATATACATCAGTGGCTAGATGGCTGGATTTGTGCCGGGTAATCTCACACCCTATCTGAACGTCAACCTTAATGGAACGTAAACGCAACTAGTGAAACGTGGAAATGTACTACATCTTCTGCCTACCTCTTACGAGATTATAGGCGTGAAATTACCGTATATCAATCGATATATTTGCCAATAGAAAGGAAGAAAAATGTTTTTTATCAAAAACGCCATGCTGTGTTTACATCCCGTACCATTCGTCTTGTATAGTACACCACAATCTACTAGAGACATATTGTCTTATCGTTTTCAGTCCGTTAAAAAGTGTACCTACTATATTTTGTAACTGAGTCCTTATACTTAAAAAATGTAATTGTATTGAAGTCGTTTGAATGTTGATGCGGGGTGCTGTTGTATATTTACAATGTACGGGAATACGGGATTTGAATATATTATACAAGTATATTTTAATACATAATTATATATTTATCAAAACCGAAAAGTCGTCTCAAGATCGTGAAAACGTGCAGATATGTGGGCTACTGGAGCTGTTTAACATAAAGAGACATGTCATTTAGCGACTCCCGCAACGGAATACATTCTAATTCATAGAACACAAAGTTATAACCTTTAAATATTAAACACTTGCTAATACAAGAGTCAGAAGTATCCGAAATCAACCGGCATGGATAAATAGACCGTCAAATATTGAAGAAGCTCGCCAGGATAGAGTGCGTGGCATTCAATAGTGCTCTCTGCCTATATGTACAAGAGACGTGGCGTAATAATATAGTCATAATCCTTATTTGTAGCGAAATATGGTATAAAGGTTCTAAAAATATATCAGTTCAATCACATTTGAACCAGGCATGCAATGTGTTACAATACATCAATTCTTTTCTTGTATCAAAATTGTAGATAAAAATATATATGAAAAATATAAGAATAAAAGTGTAAAATATAAGAATAAAAACAAATAGTAGCGACCGAAGCAGCTGTTGCAACAAAAGCGCAGGTATGGTCTAGTTTTATATAAACATCGCGCAACTGCACGCCAACTCCGACAATTTGCATAAAGTTGCTTTAAACAAATTCCAATCCGTTTACAAATTGTGCCCTGTTCAAACATTGCGACTGTTTACTTCATTACTAACACTTGTACAAACATAACTTACTCTATTTCGGGAGCCCTACCAGTAATATTGTTTAATTTGTTCAACAAACACGGAAAAAATAAATATGAACTGATTACGTTACTTCACTCGCTCGCTGTTACACAATGTACTAAATTACAATTTGTTCTTTTTGTTCTGACAAGTGACATAGAATGAAATGTTTTGTTCTCGTTCTCTGTGGGCTTGGCGAGCTCACCCACCTCGTCGCTGTAACAAGGTCCAGTCACTCATGTCAATAGCGATCGATACTTCTGCTCAAATGGGTGCCTCGCTTAGATCCCACCCGAAGATTATACGTAAAGTTACATTAATGTTGTTTTAAAAGATCTTACACTAAATCTGACTGTAATCCTCTTTACTTGCACTTCTAAGGACGCACTTTGGAAGCCCTGGCGCACACTCTGCAGCATGATTTTAGCTCGAATCAGCGGTAATACGGGATCGAGTAGCCAACCCATTTGTTGAATGTCTTAGGCCACATTTACGGTATCCGATAGGTTGAATATTTGTGATCAACTGCTTAAAGTAGGCATCGAAGCACGAAAACATTGATAAAAAACCTCTAATAATGATGACCGCCCATGCAAAAGCTGACCGCGCCGACTCAACTTTAATCATCGCTTACGATCGGCAATCGCGTCAGAGTTACCAGCACTTCTACTTAAACTTTGAAATATTCGTAAACAGAACTTGATTGGCTAATAGTTTACATTAGTAATACATGTTTATTTCAAACCTGAGTCAAGACGTAGGGGATGTTAACACAATCTTATACAAGAACGGCATACAAATACAAATATAATAAAGATCACAATAAGTAACATCGTTTCAATGACCAGATGGCCATTCTCTGACGGCCATTATCCATAGTCCCGGGGCCATTGAGTTGTTTACAAGTTTCGGATGGACGGATCGATTACAACCGGTGCCTACTTCCAGTAATCAGAGCACGGAAACGCGGGGCGGTGGAACATATTCAACAGATACTGAACGCCAACCGGGTACGAGGCGATTGTACTCTGTTCTATTATAACTGATGCATAATCGATGTATCGTTGACGCTCCACAGAGCCGATACCACGGAGTGTCGCGTCGAGCTCGTTAGTTCCGATCGGAGCCGACAGAGCGCGGTGTCCTTTGATTATGATCGCTCGCCGCCCAGATAACTATCTGGAACGCGTGGTTCGGAATTGATTAAGCGTGATTTTGTAGGGATTCACTCCCATAGGGGCTAATGCTTCATCATTTAACATTAGAAAGGATTGGATGATTCGGAGATTCAATGTTTTTGTTTAATCGAGTACCTATAACATCCCACGTGATTTATTAGTTCAATTTATCATATTTTCTGCGTAATATGTACCTACGTTAAAACTTGATTATTGTAAATAGTAGTAGCAATATAAAAGTAGATTAAGTCACAATGAAAATATCAATAAAACCTGTCGTTTCTTTTTCTGTATTACGACAACAAGCCTTATTACACTAAGGACGTTTCATATAATTATATCATGTTTAATCACACAATTAAAAAGTGAAAATCTAATCGTTAAATTTAATATATGTGAATAAATTTTCCAATCAACATTAACATGTTTCAATTTACAACATTTATTAGAAACGACGAATTAAATTTAATTAGTTAATCTAATTAAGAATGTTGTTTGGCTACATTTTAATCTAATTAATTCGATGATGATATCAATTAAGAATCCAGATCCGTTCCACCTGAGCCTTTATCGGTGACATAGCATCGGCCTCTAACTCTGGGGCTCATTTTAGTACCCATTTCAAAGCTACAACATCATACGATAATCCCGTATCCGGTATCATAATATAATCCCGTAGGTTTAATTAAAGTTGCAACCTCAAAAACCGATTTATCGAGTAGAAGTTATATTCTACTAAAGAACTAAATTAAAATAACATATATATGAATCAATCTCGCAAATATATAAGCAATCTTCCGTTAAAATTAATTGATTACATTTGGCCAAATGGCCATCTACCACGTACAATCAGGTCTGTAATCCTCGAAGAGTTAGGCAGAGGATTGTAGTACACTCCCACGTTTTACCAGTAACGTTTACGTCCCACTATGGAATAGACAGCCGACTACTAACTGAATTATAACATGTTTCGTATCAACAAACCACGTTCGGAGTGGTTTTTTTTTAATTATCTTTAACTTAATCTTTATCTTTAACTTGCAAGATCGGTGATTTGCATAAATATTAAAGGCGAACAAAATAAGGTAATCGAACATTTGATATGTAAATGTTGTTCTTTCAGAAGTCAATTTATTCCAGAACAACAGCGCCCAAGTTTGCGAAACTCGAAAATATTTCTTTTTCTGTATCACGCATTGTAGCGCATTTATGTCTAGTTACATGTCACGGAAGTCCCTCTAGAAGTAAAGATACATGCTGCAACCCACGTCAAATATAACGGGTAACTTTTTTAGTTACTACTTGTTCTATAAATAACTACTGATTTTAGAAGTAAAACGTAACATAATGCCTGTTATATCCGAAGAGGTAGCCAAAGGTGTGTAGTATACTTATAAGAAACTACTGCTTTTACTGCCTTTTGACTGCCTCGTTGGTCACGTTGGTTGCAAGTGCGACTGCCGAACGGGAGGTCCTGGGTTCGATTCCCGGGTCGAGTACTACAAAATTTTCTAATTTAAATTTTGTAGTAGTGGCTCGGAGTCTGGATATGTGCGCCGTATATGGCAATAGGCTCACCACCTATTCCATCGTCGGACTTAAAAGTAACTGGTGAAACGTGGGAATGTTCTACATTCCTCTGCCTACCTCTTCGGGGATTACAGGCGTG
>DWFO01005358.1:0-10600 GCA_018246595.1 Mimoniades nurscia nurscia
ATAAAGACATATGAGGTGTAGTTTAGTGAGATATCGCTGAATAAAGATATTTTTTTTATCTACTATCGTAGTTCTCATGCGTCAATCAAACTGCAATAAAACTTTTTTTATTAAAATTTGATTGATTAATTAAGCTAATTAACTCACCCAAATAAATAGCTAACAAGACCAAAATATCTGGATATATAAAATATAAGGATAAACTGTTACATCACATATGTACTTTTATGTTCTATTGAGGAGATAATGAAATAGTTAACTCATTGCATATCACTATTTATTCAATGCAGTATTGCAATATTACTTAGTAACTACATGATGATAAGATAAAGTTTATTTTCGAGTTACACATCTATAGAATATAGTGTGACAGTAAGTAATTCATATTACATTTGCGCTATGACTAAGTTTCTTTTAAGGTGTGACTAAGCTATATAAGTGCCATTTCTTTTATAAATTCTAATTAAAAAAAAATTTTATGAGTAATACAAATATATTCATAGTACTTTGTAAAATGACCTTGTTCAACAGGTTAACAAAAATGAGGCAAGTTGTCTCCAATATGTATATATATTTATACCCAAATGGTGTATATTATCATTTTATGTAGGTATATGCAAATAAAATCAGAGACCAATAATGTCTGCTTCATCTTATACAAATAACCAAAGACAAATTACACACTGAAATATACAGAAATGTGGGACTGTTCCAATTTAAACACAGAATAACAAGGCATAGTTAATTTTGCAACATTTTGTACTTGTTCAATCATTTCTTCCCACTTGAAACAAGTCATCTAAGATAATATCAGACACAAGCTGCAATGTAACCTAATCTTCAACCACAATGTGTACTACTGCTTCGATATTAACTCCTGTAATATGATATTTTGGTTTCCAAGTCCACCAATGAGTGCATTTTAACGAGTCAATGATTCTACTAGCAGTTTACCATGACTTCAAACCTTGACCAAGATAATGGCAATCAATATATTAAGGTAAGGTAATTATTACAGTTAAAATTGTTTACAGGTATATTAAATTTTTTATATATAAATTATCGGTTCAAAAAGTATAAATAGATGTTTAAAAACTTTTCTATATAACTGATCCTAATAAATTTTCTAACATAATTAATTAAAGTATACTTTTATCTATAGATCAAAGGTTGTATTAAATGTTGGGTTATATTTTTGTCTCATATTATTGCAAAATAAATAACTTCATTTATATCAGTACATTTCCACTAAATAACACCAAGCTCTATTATCTAATTTGTAATTAGTAATTATTCTAGTAGTTAACCATTCCAAAGTTCTAATTTATCTTTAGAATGGCTGAAAAACTTTAAACTGCTTAACCAATTTAAAGTGCTTGCTGTAGATTCCGAGAAATCTGGACTCTAGTCAAAATTTATACAAATATAGCAAGAAATACAGGATTGGGATGGTTTATAATCTGTCTGACAGTGGACTGATAGTAAATTAAGCTGATAACAAACATTACATCATAACATTAATTGTTCATTTCCTTTAAAATTGTTTAAAATTGTATATCACAAAATCAAATAATCAGCATAGTGTATAATAATAGATGCATCAAGGTCACCAGAATTATTACAGAGTGAATTTTGGATAACCACAAACTATTGCTTAAGTATATTATACAATTATATAATTATGAATGTCAAATTGGTAATGTAGCTTCACACCTGTAAGCCCCGAAGAGGTAGGCAGAGAAATATCTCTGAAGTGTTCTGAATACAGAACACTCCCATGTTTCACCAGTTATGTTTATGTCCCAATATGGAATAGGTGGTGGAGCCTATTGCCATACAACAGGCACATATCCATACTGTGGGCCACTACTAGAAAATCTAAATTACAATAATTTTGTAGTGCCAGACCTAGGAATTGAACACAGGACTTCCTTATCGGCAGTGACACATGCAACCAACACAACCAACAAGGCAGTCACAAGACCAGACCAACATCAAATTGGATATTTTTCAAAAATCTATCCAAAATGATAGAGGAGTCAGAAGTGTCTAAAACCGATATAAGTATAGAAAGAGTGATATAGAAGAAACATATCAGGTCTGCAAGGACAGAGATATTTGGCACTTTGTGGTCTCTGTCTATTCTGTAAAGAACCTGATGTTGTGATAATATTATCACTATAATAATAATAATGTTCTTAAATTGATTTCATATAATACAAACAATACTTATGATCTATATTTATTAAATGATATGTTATTTACCCCAACCTACAGCTATATTAAGAAGACCATTATATTGCCAAATATATTGGGTTTGAAAAATCAATGTTTGTGTGAAGTAAATTGGAACTATATTCATTTTTCCTGATTAAATATTGGAGATATGTACTGTACACCTATTACACTGTTGTTTCATTTCATTAGGGTAAACTCGTAGGCGGTAGGGTAGATAATGAATAAGTTAAACTTTGAGACAAAAATTGAGTAAATACAGTAGCTTCTTGGATTCTAATGAAGTTTTTACAAAACTCAAAATTTTTCTAGTTATAAAATAAAAATTAACTTACCTATATCGGTAATGGGTGGTTTTGTACTATATCCTTTGAGGTGTCCAGAATCAGAGTCGTCTAATAACTCTGGCTCCTCGGGCAAACCAGCCACCACGAAATAGTCAGCTACTCGCCTCTCATCCATTATTTTACACTATATATGCCTTTTGTACAAGTACATCTATGAAGAAAATTCAAACTATGCACTTAATAAAATTCATCGGTTAACCAGTAATAACACTGAATTATTTTAGACACAATAAAGAATTTAACCTGCTCCTCTACCATAGCGTAACATAAAAAACACACCATTTAGTCGCGTATATCACATTATTTTACGAACATATTACAGGTGCAACTTACACATATTAAAAAGAAATAAATTGCAAAACGAAGAATTAATGAAAAACATGAAACCCTTGAAGTGAACTTACAATTTACGTCGGGTTTTGTTCATGGCCGTGTTGCCAGGTGCAATGTATAGACAGTAAAAGATAAATCGTAGAATTTTATAGAATATTATTGAAGTCATCTGGAATACTTAAGTTAATTAATCAGTAAAAATATCCATTCCATTTCATTAGTAATAATAAATTCTGTTTCATTCTCGTCAGCGTTAAAACAATCTTTTCGATTTTACTCGAAACAATGATTTCAGAAGAAAACAAATCGTTTGAAGCCAAAAAAAATGGAGTATAATTGTTTAATCTCGCCATCGCACTCTATAATAAATGATTGATATAAATATAGTAAAATACACAGTTTGTAAAAAAATAATGGTAAGTTATTATAAAACGCTTTTTGTATACATTTATATCGGACATCTTTTTTCTATTGTGTGGTGAAATAATTTTACACTACAGTATGCTCTGAAATGAAGCACAACAACTTAGAATTATTAAAAATATTTGATTTTGTAACGACATCTTCCTTTAGCATAATGGTGACATTTAATGCGTGTTAACGCACATTTTGTAAAATGCGCGCCAGGATTTGAACTAGGGCCTCTGGAGTGAAAGGCTGTATGTATTTCAAAGCAGTAAGCGTTTTCACTATTATAGTAATTTAACTACGTTATGTATCGACATGAAGAATACATGATAGGTTCTTATTTCATGTTGCTCTATAAATAAACTAGTTTTGCTTATTTGTATTTTATATAATAAATTACAATTTCCTGCTTCAAATTTTTTGTCAATTTTGGAGTAATATTAATTTCTACCAACTTTGCTGTGCCTTCCACTTATCCTCATCATCAGCCCGGCTTGACTGTTAGGAGTTTGGTAAAGTTTGCTAGCTTTAGGTTAACAGTAAATATTAAATACGTAAATAAATGAGCCGTTTCTTTTATCTTAATAGGGTAGTAAAGATGAACTGTTACTCAACTTATGTGAATTATAGTAGTAATGCGTCAATAGGAGCAATATTAATAAATTGTTTCGGTACATTCAACTTTGTATGTAGTACATTAGAATGACGAATAAATTACACTCTAAAAATGAATGAAAATTAGTACATATATATGTATTACATTGATATACATTATATTGACTTAATGTTATTTTAATACAATTGTGTTTACTCATTACACAGAAGAAACAGTTGGAAAATATTTCAACTGTTTTAGAAAGCAAATGGACTTGTATCCAATAACTAATGAATAAATAATATATTTAATTATTTAATTTTGTATTCTCTCGTGATGAAAGAAGCATAGATATTAATATTATTTCCACTTTTGGTGTGTATGGACTAATTTCATTTTCCATGATAAAGTGGCTGGAAATAGGGGTGAGGCTGCGAAACTAGCGGTCATAATGTTACTTCTTAGTATACAGATAGTTTATAGGTTGAATTAAGGATAAAGTAAAGTCAATCTCAATTACAAAAATAATTTAATGTCAAACATCAATGATAATATCTTTCCGAGCTTTAGTTGAAGGTGCCAATGTGTTTAATTCTAGTGAATCCACATCAGAGCCAACTTGAGCTCCAGCAAGCAAAAGGCTTATTGCACCTTCTAATTCACAAACTCTTTTGCACACTTCAATTTCATCATTTATTGCTTCTTGCAATGTTGTGTACAGCCTTGAATTTTCTTCAGAAAACAATTTGATTTGGTTTTCAAAAACCTCCACAAAAACATTGGCTGCATCAATCACTTCTCTTGTAAACCGTGTTTCACCCAAATTTTTTTTGAAAAATCTCAATAAAGCCCCTATATTTTTTTCAGATAAATCATGCATCGCTACATGCAATACCTTTCTTCTTTGCAATTCTTGCAATAGAGCAATAGTTTTTTCGGGAAATTTCGTTGCTGTATACGGTTTTAGAACTATAGCCAAAGCTTTATTAAATTCCATTTTCCTGAGGAATTTATCATATTCTGAAGATTTACCACCTTTTTGTTTGTTGACTATTATATCTAAAGTGCTAGTAGGGTTAGCAACTTGGATATGATCTGGTAAAAATTTGAACAATCTCCTTTCGTGATGTTTTCGAGCTGGCTGTTCTCTTTTTCTTATTGATATGACTCCATCAACCATTCCCACTGCCAGCACATCATCATTCTCTGAGATAGCCATGCTGAGAATCGCATTGGGAAAGTCAATATTATGAACAGCTTTGAATGTAGATATGTCATATATTTTGACATGCCTGTCTAATGAAGCCGACATTAGTCTACTGTTGTTGCTAGCTAATCGTAATGTGGTAACTGTTTTATGGTGCTGAGAAATATTTGCCA
Organism: Mimoniades nurscia nurscia; assembly: GCA_018246595.1. Classification (NCBI taxonomy): domain Eukaryota; kingdom Metazoa; phylum Arthropoda; class Insecta; order Lepidoptera; family Hesperiidae; genus Mimoniades; species Mimoniades nurscia. The sequence continues at coordinate 5,299 of DWFO01005358.1, forward strand.
ATAGTTTTCCACCATTGAATATGTCCCAAACTTTAATTTCTGTTCCACCTGCACTGATAAATATGCCACCTGATGGCAAAAATATGGTTGATTCCACAGGACTGCCATGATTAACAGTTAAAACAGTTTCATTTGATCTGCAATCATATAATTTTACAGTATGGTCATAGCTGCCCGATAAGATAATTTCTGGAGAGATAGGACTAGGAGCACCAGCTCTAATATAATCAGTGTGCTCTGAGAAACTTGTGATTTTCTCTTCTGTTGCTATATCCCACAAACATACAGATTTGTCATCTGAGAAACTAAGAACTTTAACCTGATCTTTCGTGAAGAATGTCCTATGAACCTGAAAAAAATAGTTGTATAATATATTAGCAATAAATGTTTAATAAATGAATTATGTTAATGTACAGACACATAATAATAAAATATTATGTTAAATGTATGTTATTAATTATAGCACTTACAGCTTCAGTGTGTCCTGTAAATACTCTGAGAACATTTTTTGACTGGACGTCGAAAAGTTTCACTGCAGCCTCTTCACTGCCAGCTATTATCAGTCTACCATCGCTTCTAAATGATGCACCATATGCAGCCTGAACAAACTTGGATATATTTTTTGCTACTACTTTGGTTATTGGATCATACACCTGAAATTTTAAAAAAATATCATAAAGTCTTTCTCTAAAACATAGTAATGTATCATAGTAATCTGAAATTTAATACATCAAATTAACACAAAATATTTACCCAAAACATAACATTACATTTGTTTGTTACCAAATTGATTGTCAGAGGATCGCAGTACACTTCTACATTTTACCAGCTATGTTATATTAATATACTCTAACTGGGGATCGAAATCTGGATCTGCTGCTCAGTAGTCACACTTTGTAATAGTAACTCCAGTGAGGCAGTCAGGTCAAGTAAGACTACTCATGTACTTTACCAGCTAGTGAAGCAAGTGAGGTTTAATAACGCTGTTTCTAAGTGTTTTACCTGCACTCTTACTGAACATGTAGCAGCAAAATAATGAGGCTCTACAGGACTGAAGTCGATATAATCAATAGCACCAAATTCTTTGACCAATATCGGCAACTGAAAAGATAACATAATATTACACCTATTTTTCCATAACAGGCTAAGCTGAAATGTGTAGTACACACAGACAAATGATCAGTAAATAGTAAGGATTAACACGTTAATATCAGTCAATACCAAGATGTTCAAGATGTAAATTTAATATAATATAATGTAATAAATATATAAGAAATCCTTTAAAAACATTTAATGAAACATACATATGATAATTAGAACCACTTAACATAGAATGATGTTAACCAGGTTGTGTACATAGAGATACATATACAGATCATTTTACACCTAAACACCAAAAGAATTCTCACCTTACAAATATAGTATACCACACTACATCATTTATATAGTAAACATAATAAATTGTTCTCTGTTATCTAATTCATCACCTTTGGTTACAATCATTATTTAGTTTCATACCCAAATGTAGGGCTAAATAATAGACACAGTTCAAAACTTGCACCCCAAGCTATATACTAATATACATGCAAGGCCTTGTATATACAGTTGTTAATGTAACTTTTTACGTATAACAAACTTTCGTCTAAAATAATCCCTTAATAAGGAGATTGCACAGTTCACTTACACCTAACTTTTTCCAGTATAATGAATCTTCAGTGAGAGCCGATCCTGGTTTTTGATAAACAGCTTTGCTAGTTTTCTTAAACGGATAGGATATGTGGGCCATTTTCTCAATAATATTTTATGTAATTCAAGTGATTACTTTTTTATTTCAGTAAAATTAAAGATTAAAGATATTTCTACATTTTCTACTACATTCAACTTTGAAAACATGTGCACACATTGAAGAATATAAGAAAGTTTAAGAAACGTCAGTTTTAAAATGACAATTATTTTTTTTGATACTCATGTTTACGACAAGGCGTTGGCAACAAAATATTTGTAAATGTTGAATTATTATACTTTCATTTAAGCTATACTGATAAATTCATGATTTCATTGTAAAGTTTAATACAATTGCACAATTATTATCAGGTATCAAAATTAAGCCTGATAATGTATTACATATTTTGGTATGTAATCCACTACCCTATTTTATCTTGATTTTGTTAGAGTTATTGACAGCAGAATATTACGAGTGTCATAGGTCATAGATAGGTGTCACTGTCAGCTGTCAGTATAATTTTATGTATGTGTTTTGTTGAAGTTATGTTGATAGATGTGTGGGATTGATTTCATAATTTTCATCACATGTGATATATATTTATAATTTACTTGACATTCGTAGTAACACAATATAAAATGTTTAAATTATTAAGCCGCCATGGGCGCCGATGTGGTGTTATAAATGTATTTTGCGAGAAGTTTGAGGTTAGGAAAGCAAAAGTGTACTATGTTTATTCGTCTACTGCATCAATCAGATTTGCGTCGACGGGTGTAAACGATGCCGGTAAAACGACACCTCTTATGGAGAGTATACCGGAACCGCCTCCTGTTCCAGATCCCAGTGACATTTCATTGACAGAAACAGTTCAGTCATTAGCAGCGAATGGAGAACCAACATTCGCTAGCTTGGGCCTAGGTGGATGGAGTCCCATTGGTATAGTACAAAACTGCTTCGAGTATCTACACGTGTCCCTCGATGTACCATGGTGGGGCACAATTCTCATAGGTACAGTAGTTGTGAGACTTCTTATGTTCCCACTCGTGATCATGGCACAAAGAAATTCAGCAGTCATGAACAACTACTTACCTGAAATTCAGACACTTCAACTTAAGATGACACAAGCTAGGCAGATTGGGAATCAGCTAGAATCTGCCCGTTATGCTCAAGAAATGATGATGTTCATGAAAGAGAAAGGCTTAAATCCGCTCAAAAATGTTGTGGTTCCATTGGCGCAGGCTCCACTATTCATTTCTTTCTTTATGGGCTTGAGGAGTATGGCCAATTGTCCCATTGAGAGCATGATGCATGGGGGCCTCTGGTGGTTTACAGATTTGACAGTACCGGATCAATATTTCATACTTCCTATAATAACTAGTGCAACTATGTGGCTAACTATTGAATTGGGAGTTGATGGGGGACGTCTAGAGGCACAAAATATGCAAATGATGAGATATTTCCTTCGTGCAATCCCAATTGTTATGGTGCCATTTACGATTAACTTCCCTGGAGCAATCTTGGTCTACTGGTGCTCCAGTAACTTCATTTCCCTCTTACAAGTTGGATTTTTAAAAATACCAAGTGTAAGGGCATACTTTAAAATCCCAAAGCTGCAGAAACACTCTCCAGATAATTTGCCAATAAAGAAAAAAGGGTTCATTGCAGGCGCTAAGGAATCATGGACAAACATGAAGATCTCTAGAGACCTAGCAGATAGACAAAGAGTTGATGAGATGATTTTCACAAAAGCTGGCAAAGGACCTCTTCAAAAAACCTACAAAATCGACCCAACAAAATTATCAAATATACAAGCCAAACCTAAGTAACTGAGTTTCTAGTGTAATAATGTTGTAATGTAGTTTATGTAATAAATGCAGGTGATGATTTTTTGTTTGTTTTTGACAGCTGTTGCTAATCCTCAATTTTTCGTTCATTTTCCATGGTGTACTTACATAAACGCGATTTTCAGAGGAAACGAAACCGTAATTGAATATTCGATTTAATATAATACTTCAATTTATTACAGTAAATCGTTTTCCTGAGATAAACTGAACTACAATTAATAAATGAAACTGGTAATTAGGAGTAGTTTTAGCAAAATAATGGGTACAAAATTAATAACAATATTAATATATTATATTTGCTTTCTAAATAGCTAAATAAACAAAATAGATAGGTTGATGGGATATTATTTACAGAAAATTATCAAATACAATTACAAATTATAAAGACTGCCTCATTGGTCAGATGGTTACGAGCCAGACCGCTGATCAAGAGAACCTGGGTTCAAATCTAGGGTCGGGTACTGTTAGGTTCATTAAAACTAGAATTTCTCATTAAAACTTCTAGTAAGTAATGGTGCCAAGTGCCAAGGCTGGATTTGTGCTCTGCGCATGGTAATGGGAGCGCCACCTATTCCATGATGCGACGTAAATGTAACTAGTAAAACAGAGAGTACAACACTCCTCTGTTTACCTCTTTGTGGATTATAGTCGTGATGTTACTTTTTGTTTGTTAGAAATGATTTTTCATTATGCAACTGAATATGTAGATGAATTTTGAAATTTCTAAACGAATTGTAGATATTTTACTTTTATCGTAGTTAGCATCGTAGTAGCAAATTTTTTTATCAACTCGCGTATAGGAATGTTGATATCAGATATTACTAATTTATATCGTAAATAACCACGCATAGAACCTAGGCACCTATTACTCTTGCTTCACCTAACGATTGAACAAGTAGGTATATCTCAATAACTGGTGAGTTAATCGGTGTTGACTGATTGACTGACAAACATTAGCCACGGCTAAGGTGAAGATTCTGTCAGTCATTAAACGAACTAGAATTTTGCCCGAAATTGGTTGAAACCATAGCCGCGCTGGGAAATTACGGTAGACTTCATACGTCCTTAGAGAACATTATGAAGAGTGAGTTTCTCAGGACTTTTAGATATTTTCCTTTACCGTTAAGGGAAGTCATATTTTATTTGTATTTTTTAACTATTTAATTTAATGTCATCCGAGCGATGCTCGGAGTCGCAGCTATTAGAAATCATACTAAACATGTGAGGCCCAGAACATACATAAGCTTTACCAAGGGATGCGCTTGTTTCCTATATCTATATTATATTTTTCTGAATGTTTATCACAAGATTATATTAATCTAAATGTTATTTCTTCTACCCTTTCTATCATTCCACTGTTGGAACATGGGTCTCCTCTCAGAATGGGAGGGTTGGGCCATAGTCTGCACACGCTGGCCAAGTGCGGGTTGGCAGACTTCACACACCTAGAGAACATTTTTTTTTAGAACTTAGACGCCGAACACATTTCCCCGGCGGTCTAAGTTCTGCGGTCGAGTTCTGCGTTCAGAGTTCACTGTTGCTCCCATAGCGAGCGGTCTAGAAATCAGAGTTCAGTACTCCTTACCCGTGGTAACATAATGACACGTTCTTTTTAATTAAAATGGTTGCATCTTTGCATCCTATTAATAAATTGAAAGTGACGGAGAATTCTTTACTTTATTTCCCAAGTTGCTCAAATCTTGTCTCAAATCGTAAAGACGACGTTTGTCTCGCA